>PVIA01007061.1:0-88441 GCA_004024845.1 Tonatia bakeri
GCATTAGGAAGGTTAATGAGTGCTGAGGATGGGAAGAGAAAAGTGCGTGGGCGTCTATATGCACCCTCTCTGAGGCTTCCTCTGTCTTGTGAGACCACAGACACCTTTCCCGCTGATTCTGGAAGGACTAGCACAACAGATAAGAATTGCATTTAGAAGGCAGTGCTAGGCACATCAGGCAGAGATGACAGGGGTGTCTTCTGGCTTCAAGGAACATTCCATGCAGGTCAGCGAAGACACCAAAGAAAGTCAAAACCTTCTTGTGGCAGCAACCTCAGATTCCTGCACGCCGTGGGCTGGCTCTGCCTATAGCCTTGGCTCTCCAGCAAACACTGAGTTCCTGCACAGACTACATCAGATTGCTGCGTTCTAGCAAATGCCAGAGAAGGAACTACTATCCCTTAGAATAAGCCTAGTGAAACTCTTGCTTTCAAAGATTGTATTTTAAGACCGATGACGTCAGTTTATTTTAAGAGACAGTTTGCAGCTTATTGATCTTAATTCTCTTTTCCTTTTTTTATGGGAAAATATTTAAATCAGGTTTTTAAAATATATTTTATTGATTATGCTATTACAGTTGTCCCATATTTCTCCCCCTTTAGTCACCTCCACCCTGCATACCCCTCACATCCGCATTCCCCACCTTTAGTTCATGTCCATGGGTCATACACATAAGTTCTTTGGCTTCTACATTTCCTATACTGTTCTTAACCTCCCCCTGTCTATTTTCTACCTACCATTTATGTTACTTATTCTTTGTACCTTTTCCCCCCTTTCCCCCCCCACTCCCTCACTGATAACCCTCCATGTGATCTCCATTTCTGTGATTCTGTTCATGTTGTAGTTGTTTGGTTAGTTCGTTTTTGTTTTTGTGTTTTAGGTTCAGTTGTTAATAGCTGTGAGTTTGTTGTTTTTTTAATGTTCATATCTTTGATGTTCTTTTTCTTAGATAAGTCCCTTTAACATTTCATATAATAAGGGCTTGGTGATAATGAATTCCTCTAACTTGACCTAAAGTGCTGGGAAGCACTTTATCTGCCCTTCCATTCTAAATGATAGCTTTGCTGGATAGAGTCATCTTGGATGTAGGTCCTTGCCTTTCATGACTTGGAATACTTCTTTCCAGCCCCTTCTTGCCTGCAAGGTTTCTTTTGAGAAATCAGCTGACAGTCTTACGGAAATTCCTTTGTAGGTAATTGTCTCCTTTTCTCTTGCTGCTTTTAAGATTCTCTCCTTCTCTTTCATCTTGGCTAATGTAATTATGATGTGCCTTGGTGTGTTCCTCTTTGGGTCCAACTTCTTTGGGACTCTCTGAGCTTCCTGGACTTCCTGGAAGTCTATTTCCTTGGCCAGATTGGAAAAGTTCTCCTTCACTATTTTTTCAAATAAATTTTCTATATCTTGGTCTTCTTCTCCTTCTGGCACCCCTATGATTTGGATGTCAGAATGTTTAAAGATGTGCTGGAGGTTCCTAAGCCTCTCCTCATTTTTTTGAATTCTTGTTTTTTCATTCTGTTCTGGTTGAATATTTCTTTCTTCCTTCTGCTTGAAATCCTTGATTGGAGTCCTGGTTTCCTGCCCTTCACTGTTGGTTCCCAGTAGATTTTTCTTTATTTCACATAATGCAAACTTCATTGCTGCCTGAGTCTTTTTTATGCTGTTGCAGTACCCAGAGAGTTCCTGGGAGCATCCTGATTACCAGTATTTTGAACTATGCATCTGATAGGTTGGCTATCTCTTCATCACTTAGTTGTATTTTGTCTGTTCTTTCATTTGGGCCATTTTCTTTTTTGGTCTCCACTCACCTGTTTCGTAGTGAGGGGCAGAGCCTTAGGCGTTCACCTGGGCAGGGCAACCCATGTCCTGCGTTGTGACGCTGTCTGTGGGGGAGGGTTTGAGAGGGAACAGTGCCGCTGCTCTGCTCTCTGCTGGTTTTCAGTCACTTCCCCCACTACCCACAAGCAAATTGGTTCCTTCTGGTGCTGATTCCCAGGTGGGTTTGTGCACGTTCTAGGACCCTGTGGGCCTCTACAACAAACTCTCCTGTGAGGCTGGGAGTTTCTCCTGCTGCTACAACCCCTATAGGTGTTTTCAGTCAGAGGTTCGAGGCTTTATTTCCCTGCTGGAGCCCTGGGTTATGGGTCTGTCTTGTTCCCCAGTTGTTCCTTCCAGTTTTTCTGCACATGGATGTGGGACTGCCTGGTCCGCCAGCTGCACCTTGCTGGATCTGCCAACTGCCACCTTGCTGTCCCTGGTCCTTCAGCCACTGCAATGAGCCCTCTCCACTGGGCTGCCCATCTCTGCCCCTCCTGCCAATCTGGGTGGGTGTTTCTTCCTTAACTCCCTGGTTGTTGGACATCCATATAGTTCAATTTTCTGTCAGTTCTGGTTGTTTTTTGTTTTTAAATGTGTTGTTGTCCTTTTGGTTGTGGGAGGAGGCACAGTGTGTCTACCTATGCCTCCATCTTGGCCAGAAGTCCTAATTTTCATCTTCTCTCTAAGAGGTGTTGATTGTAGAAAAGAGGTGAAGTCAGGTTAGTTGATTTGCTGGTTTATAGAGAAGTCTGTGATTTCCTCTCGATGTCACATGTCATCTTTATGTCTCTAGTCTATCACTGCAGGTAATTAGAAACTGGTCATATTTACAGTTCTCAGGCCTTGACAATTCCTTGATCGAAGTGCATTTTACGTGAGTCATGGAGGGCCTTTCTTTGTACAAGGCACTGCTGGGCTTCCAGAGGGGTCTGAGGGAAAAAGTCCCTATCTCAAAGAGCTAACATGTTTTCAGTGAGCAGGATTTTTTTTTCCTCAACAAAAGTCAGCTTTGGCTGGTGTGGCCCAGTGGATTGGGTATCATCCTGCAAACTGAAAGGTCGCCGGTTCAACTCCCATTCAGGGCACATGCCTGGGATGGGGACATGGAGACGAGACTGATCGATGTTTCTTTCACACATCGGTGTTTTCCTCCCTCTCTTTCTCCCTCCCTTCCCCCACTCTAAAAATAAATAAAATCTTTAAAAATAAAGAAAATGAAGTCTATATTCTCTATAAGGTTTTGGTATGAAGGGCCTGTTACTTATAAATACCACCAATCTTTAAATCATGTTGTTTTTCATTCATTCCTAGCTCTTGTGTTTTTAATTATATTGAGGTCAACTGGAAAATTGCACAAGTTATATTGTAAGTCACCAGATAAAAAACTTAATAAAGGCATTTTTAAAGATAAGCCACATCTTAAATACAACATGCAATTAAAAAAGCAATCTTAATAATAACCAATACAATAGAGTAATGGCTAATACAAGGTGCTGGCTTTTTTCTAATTGGTTCTGAGTGTGTGTGTGTATATATATATCTCCCCTCTCTTAACTCTCATAGCAAGTCCATGTGAGGGGCACTGGTATTACCCTGATTTTACAGAAGACAATAAGACACACAGGGTGCGAGTAGGCACAGAAAGAGGAATGCTGGGAGGCTGGGTGGAAATGGGAGAATTCAATTTAGCACCAACAATGGGGAAAAGAGGAAAACTTTTCAGAGCCCATCGTTACTGAACTGAGTTTAACTAAAGTCTGAGAGGTGAAGAAGAAATTCCAAGGTACTGAACTGAACAAGGTGAATGAGCAGACAGTAAGCACAGAATAAAATCTCACAAAGGACAAGGTTAAGTTACGGCACATCCACGAATTAGCCCTGACTGTATGAGGAAAGGTGAAACCTATTTTTTAAGATTTCTGACATTCTTCATAATTGTCTGGAAAATAAAAACGATGATGTAGGAAAAATAATTTAGAAGAGTTAGCAATGGCTTTAATAAAACAAACCAAGAGAAATATAGTTTTATTGTACATTTATGATCTCAAACCCTGAAATAAAAATGTATCATTTAAATGAAAAATGCTTCATTTAAATATCAGTAAAATATTTCTAATACCCAGGAGAACAGTCTCATGTCTGGTGTCATGTACATCTGTGCAAATCTCATTATCAAAAATTAGTTAGGAGGAAATTTATAACTCAGAACCCATTTTTCTAACAAAGACAGGGGAGTAAAAATTATATTGGGGTCTAAAATGGTTGTTTTTGTTTCCAACTTAATAAAATTTCAGAATAAAAATTACCTTTAATTGTACAAAATAAACTCTTGATGGAAAATATATGGACCATACTGTAACAAAACTTACACAATAGTACAATATTATAAATCACACATTTTATAGCCAGCGTTCTAGAGTTTGGCTGCCTGGTTGGAATCATAGCTCTATTAGCCTTCTAGTTTAGTCTAAGTTCCCTTGGATACATTGCTTGAATGCTTTCTTCAATTTAAAAAAAGGGAAACCTAAGGGAACCTACTTCATAAGGCTGTTGTAAGAATAAAACAAAGAATCCCTGCAATGCTCTGCCTGGTACATGGTAGGGACTCAACGCATTCGCTGTTATTTCTTCATATGTCATCATATAAGCATTTCACTCTATTAGCATTTACTATTTCTGTACAAACTATACAAAAGAGAGAGCTAGAAAATCAATTTTTTGAAGATTTCAAAATCCACTGAAAAAAAGTAACGTAGACCTGACCAGCCATTTTAGTGATTACTTTTTAAATTCTTTAGCATTTGACCTGAAGATGGAAAGAGAAGTACCAGGCTAGTCGACAGCAATATTCATGCCTACAGATGTGGCTTTCCACAAAGGTACCTGGGTATATTCTCATGAAAGACCAACTATGGACTTCTGGTGAAGATGGCAGCATTGGCAGACATGGCTTACCTCTTCCCCCAACAACATCAAGATTACAACTAAAATATAGAGCAGCCATCACTAAAAACTGTCAGAAATCAAGTTGAATGGAAATCTGACTACTATAGAATTTAAAAAATCACATCCATCAAGACTAGTAGGAGGGGTGCAAATGTGGAACTATCTGGTCCCTGACCCATGTGTGGTGGATAAAAATTCAGGAGGGATATCTTGGGAGTGAGGAGTCCCAGCACTATAGTAGGCCCCCTAGAGCCCAGGGTTCCAGTGCCAGGAAGGTAAGTCCTCATAACTTCTGGCTGTGAAAACCAGCAGGGATTGAGGCACTGGGAGAAACTGCTAGAGTGCCAAGCAGTTCCTCTTAAAGAACCCACACAGGGACTCATCTACTCAGACTCACTCCCTCTGAGCTCCAGCACCAGGGTAGCACCTGGAAAGGCACCAGTGGTACACAGGGAGAAACTGAAGTGTTGGCATCAAGGTGAGCAGAGGCCATTGTCCCTTTTCTGCACATTCCCCTCACAGAGTCAGCAAGCTGGTGCCATGTCTGAGACTCCATCAACCTGGCTAACACTATTTGACCTGCCTGGGTTAACCCCAGAGACTCTGCCCAACTCAGCTTACAGGCCCACCCAGGCTGCTTTTCCATATGAATGGTCTTGGCTTGTGCTTCCCGACTTCCTAAATCCTATCAAACAAGCAACAGCTGGACTCAGTGAGCCCCAGATCTGGCACTAGCAGTAGCCAGACTAGATTCACAGCTTGGCTTATCCTGAGAATCTCCAAGCCCAGCACAAGTAGCAGGCATCTCAGATTGCTTTATAGCTCAGACAGGGTGGCCCCGGGCAAAACACAGGTCGGGGCTGACCTTGGCCAGAGCCACCTGGGAAACCCCAGGGCCTGTGCACCCAGTGGATATCTACAGACTACGTAGGAGCCAGCAACCAAGGCTCAACTACAAGAGGAGGGTGTACTCAGCCCACATGAAGAGTGCACCCTGAGTACCCAGCTTGTGTGATAGGGGAGGCTATGCCACTGGACCCTATAGGACACCTACTACATTAGACCACATTACCAAGACAGAAAGTCAAAGCAGGTCTACCTAATACACAGAAACAATCACAGAGAAGCGGCCAAAATGAGGAGACAAAGAAACATGGCCCAAATGAAAGCACAGATCAAAACTCCAGAAAAAGAGCTAAATGAAATGGAGATAAGCAATCTATCAGATGCAGAGTTCCAAACACTGGTTATAAGGATACTCAAGGAACTTAGTGAGGACTTCATCAGCATAAAAAAAGATCCAGTCAGAAACCAAGGATACACTAATTAAAATAAGGAACAATTTACAGGGAAACAACAGTCGAGTGAATGAAGCTGAGTATCAAATCAATGATTTTGAACATAAGGAAGCAAAAACACCATGCAGAACAAGAAGAAAAAAGAATCCCCCCAAATGAGGTTAGTATAAACAGCCTCTGGAACAACTTCAAGAGACCCAACATGCACATCATAGGAGTGCCAGAAGGAGAAGAGAAAGAACAAGAAATTGGAAATCTAGTTGAAAAAATAATGAAAGAAAAGTTCCCTAATTTGGTGAAGGAAATAGACATACAAGCTCAGTAAGCACAGAGAGTCCAGAACAAGAGGGATTCAAAGAGGCCCATTCCAAGTCACATTATAATGCCAAAGGTTACAGATAAAGAGAGAATTTTAAAAGCAATAAGAGAAAAGAAGTCAGTTACCTAGAGGGCAGTTCCCATAAGACTGTCAAATGATTTCTCAAAAGAAACTTTGCAGGCCAGAAGGGCAAGAAATATTCAAAGTCATGAAAGCAGGGACCTACAGCCAAAATTACTCTAGCCAGCAAAGTTATCATTTAGAATCTAAGGGCAGACAAAGAACTTCCCAGACAAGGAAAAACTAAAGGCATTCATCATCACTAAACCATTATTATATGAAATGTTAAAGATACTTATTTAAGAAAAAGAAGCTCAAATCTATGAACAATGAAATGGCAAAAATATACACATCTACCAACAACTGAATTTGAAAAACAAATTAAGTAAACAAGAAGAACAGAGACAGAATCATGGATACAGAGAGCATTTTGATGGCTGCCAAATGGGAGGAGGGTGTGGAGGAATGGGTGAAGAGGTGAAGGGATTAAGAAGTACAAATAGGTAGTTACAGAATAGCCATGGGAATATAAAGTACAACATAGGAAATGGAGCAGCCAAAGAACTAACTCATATGACCCACGGACATGACCCATGGAGGAGGGATTGCCTGAGGGAGTGGGGGTGCTCAGTGGAGGGGAGCAAAGGGGGAAAAATTGGGACAACTGTAATAGCATAATCAATAAAATGCAATAAAAAAAGAAAGGCAAAATGTTTAAGGCAGTATTATTTCTAATTTAGTAGCCTTGGGGTTTTCCCAATGCAAAGAAACAAGTCTAGGGAAACTATAAAAAGCAACAGCCCATAGTTGAAACAACAACAACAAACAAACTGATCTGTAAATGCCAGAGCATTCACCTGCAACTGGGACCCGTCACATCTGAGTGTCTATGCCACTCCTAGAGCATTTAAAACAGCAACAACAACAACAACAACAACAAAAAAAACCTCGCATCATGCACAGGTTTTTTTCATAAAAGTTCATTAGGTGGTGATTGTTAAGGCCATAGTTATTAACAGAGCAAACTTAAAAGGCTAATTAAAAATGAGAAATAATATTTCATTTAAATATCATTAAAGTAATTCTAATCTTCAAGAGCCCAGTTTCCTTTCCATTTTCATCTCAATGTTTGAGATGGAAACTGGGCCATACACTAGCATCTGGAAAATACCACTGCGGACGGACAAAATCAAGGCCAGCCATTAATGTGCTGCGGTCACACCCCATCATTCTTTCCTCCCCTCTCATACCTCTATTCCACCTTTCCTACTTAGCTTCAATGTTATGATGTCTGGTGGATGACGGTGAGATTTCTAAATCCTACACCTTGAGCTCTTTAGAGACAAGACACCATGTAATCCTAGTGCAGTGATTAAATGCCACATTTGCCAACATAGCACAGAAAACCCTTACTCCTGAATCACGTCCTCAAATACCATCTACCTGTATTTCCCACTTCCTTTTCATAAGCCCTGTAGGAAATTTATGCACCTTAATTTAGAAAGTGATTTTATGTACATTTCCTGCGAGCTGGCAACGTACAGAATGAGGAAAACACTTACTTTTGGTCAATATAGAGAGGGTCAAAGAATTCCGTTGTGATTTTGTTTGCATACAGGGAACAACCGGTCATTGAGCACAGCCCTAAAAGAACACCAGAGGGAGAGCACCGTGGTTGGTTAGTGTTATTTCATTCACACGGTGAAGGTGCCTTGTTTGGAAGAAAACTACTATTTACCTGACAAGACGAACACAATCCCAGCCAAACACGCGATTTTAGCTTTGGCTTTCTCCGAGCCTCCGACTTTGGTGCACTTCATTCCAAACAGCGCGATGATGGAGCCAAAGAAGCCCAGGCTGACGGCGGCGATCATAAGTCCTCGACATGCCTGGATGTAACCTGCAACGAGAGTAGGTTATTTACATGAACCCAAACACTTTCCAGGGAGAAACCCTCTTGTTACACAGTCCTTCTGAGTGATGGTTCTATTTTCCAAAAAAATAAAAATAAATGACCGTGATTGTTACAACAGGTGGTAAGACACGCAAGGACGGAAAGCAAGTTAGTCTGTAGGGAGTGCCTGTTCTACGTCACACACTTTTAAGTTTGGCTTCTGCACAATTTTCAGATTAGCTCTCTGAGTGTTACTGTTCACATGTGATTCAGAAACTGAGGCTCGCAAAAGTTCATATGCTGTGCCCGAGATGACTTAGTGAGAGGCAGAAATGGATTCCATACAGATGTGACCACAAAATCCATGTCGCACCGGCTTTCACGGTGAGAAACACCATCTGCCACTATCTCAACCCTTTTATTCCTTTGCACATTGGAACTTTTAAATGGATGTTTCAGTGGTATTGACATTATACAATTTATAATTGGGCAGCAAGACCTCCCAAAGGGTAATATCTTCCAATAGTAGTGAAGGCTTCCAATAGAAGTGAGACCAACTGAAATACTATCATGGACCATGAGGAGTCTAAATGAGCAAGTACTTTAATGGTGTATTATTTTCAGGGCACATATAACAAAACTTTGTTTTTTAAAAAAGCATTGGCTATTAACGAGAATAGCCGTTTATAATGATTAAATTAACTGATTACACGTAAATGGATGCCTTCGAAGTAACCATAAATGCTCGTTCTGTTGCTTTGTTTGATTGTTTTCCCAACACCAGTCATCTCCTTAGTCACACATTCATATTTGCACAGTGAGGGTTACGGTAACCTGCCGTCTGGCTGTCATCCAGACACTAATAAGTTTTACATTAATAAGATTTAAACTAGCAAACTTTCCACGTGCGGACATTTTCACTTCAGCCTGAAACAAGGCCCTGTTTCAGTCCGGAACAGTGGTGGCCCCTACTAGAGGTAAGTCTGTAATTGTTCAGCACACGAATGCATATACACACCAGGTTCACATTGGAAAATAAACTTGATAATCTGAAAAAAACTTGTTAATGCCAAGATTTATTTATTATTTATTTATTATTAGTCCTCAGTCAAAAGCTACAATAAACAAGAATTCTAAGAGCATGATAATTCTACATTGAGAAAATAATGCTGGCCGGTGGCCTCCACTCCATGTTTCTTGGGGAAAGAAGAACATTTTAAGTTTTAATCCTATTCCTAGGATCTATTTTAAAGAAGATGCTCTATGTAATGGAACAAATTTAGGCCCCCACATAAATTCAGGCTGGAATGACAATAATCTACTTTATAGCATGGATGACTTCCAAACAGGAAACAATTTCACTGATGGTGGGGCAATCAAAAGGAGCAACAGAAACTTATTTTTAGCAAAACAGGAAAAGGGAGGCTTATTTTGGTAGCAATGACCATGCTACAGGGCTCTCTGGCTGTCTGCACCCCGATGCTGGCCCAACTCTCCTTTAAACTTCAACCCTTGAGTCCTTCCGCCAGAGCCCAGGAAGCAGGCGGAAGCACAAATAGAGAGAGGAAGCTTGTTGGTTCCTTGCGAGATAAAAGAGGGTCTGCCAGAACCACGACTGCCTCATTGAGCACCAGAGCTGCTGGGACAGTGTGTGGGTTCATTACATTTTGCGATTTATTTTAATGTCTGTCTTTGAGGTGCCTTAGCTGACTCTGACTGCAGTCACTGAACAGACGAAACCGTGTGCGTGTGATGCAGCCACTATATACTACAGGTGTAAAAAAAAGCTAGTCTAGAAAACTTGATCACGTGCCTTACTTTGCATAGACTTTAATCACCTTATAGGCTTTATGAAGAGAAAATGCAGAAGCCTGGCAAAAGATAAAGTCCTACAGACCAACCATATAGACCTCAGAATGCATTTTCCCAGATGGTAAACAGTGATTAGGGTCCCAGGTTGATGAATTCAATCCTTCATGTGACTGGGAAAATAACCATAGTCTTTAAACTTTATTTAACCACTCCTCTCAACCTTTTTTCTGAGTTTCTCACTCGGTTCCCCCACCTCGGCCCTGGGAACCACAGCAGGACGGGTCTCTTGGCCCGAGTCCGAGAGTAGAGAGCACGGTTCTGCTGTGGCCGGGTTCTTCCTCAGTACCACTCAGAACCCTGATTTGAGGGCCAGGTACCTCTCTCTCTCTGGCGTGAAAAAAATACCAATAAATAAAAGGCTAATTTGTCACAAGCACAGAAGAAGATTCTTCACTAGTACGGCCACTGGCTAGATTTTCTGAAACAGGGAGCAAAGACCAGGGATTGGGGTCCCTAAGGCTAAACTCCTCTGCCAGCTATACTGTAATCCAGTTGTTGGTGAGACTGAGGTTTGTAAAATAGGGATTCCTAGTCCTTAAAACACCCCCAGACTCAGGCCTTAGGTGACTTCCAGCAAATTCTGAGTTTATCCTTTGCAAGGCAGACTTCTACAACCTTGCTTGTGAACAGTCCTTGGGGCAAAACTTATAAGCAAAACCATCAAGAGAAGTGGTGGTAAAAACCAGTCAAGGAGGCCATTATTTTTGACAGGTCTAATTTACTGACATTGTTAATAGCTAATTAACACATTAAAGTGCTGAGGCATGAACATATTTACTTAGAAGTTCTCTGAAGTATAATTTATAGTTACCATTCTCCTGGAAGAAATGGCAAACATTCCCACTAACAAAAATAGATGGCACTTGCTAAAAAAACGACCTGGGTGAACATTAGTCTCAGGTGAAGTTCAAGTGGTGCTTTGAAAGGGGCATGGCTTAGCAATCAACAAGTCACTAGCTCATTCAACTGTGAAATTTTCAATTAGTAAAATACAGCGACTTTAATGAATTCTGTTGGAGGAAACCTTCAAGGTGTCCCTTAGAAGTTGTTTTCCAAATGATGGGTACCTCATTTTCCGTTTCAAACTAGCAAAAATAAAAATAGCCACTTGGTGGAGACAATTTCCTAGTAGCACATGTGCTAGTATTAAAGGGAGAGAAAATGCTGGTAGCATTTGTGTACTTTTTGCAAATACATTGAAAGAAGATCAGTACGTGGAGGAGGTATGAACTTCGAATTTCAGCTTTGGTTCTTCTCTACACCCACTGTGTGCCCTTGATCGCAATAGCTAATCTCTCCGAGCCTCTGTTTTCCCATCTGTAAAACAGGGATAACAGCTTTTACTTCACAGGGTGAATCAAATGAACAAAGTCGTCTGGTGAGAGGTGAGAAGCTCATGGAAGCTTCTCTTCCGTGATACTAAGATTGATTGCCAACAGCAATTACAGTTGAGGTCCTAATATGGCACAACATTAACTCTAGACACTTAGCTTTCCTCAGCCTCACTTTCCTTACAGGGAAACCCGGGGTGACCATGGAACCCCTTGATGATGAGGAGTCACAGCTTTGCCCTCACACAGGAAATTCAGAATAATGACCCCATCATCTGCTTCCAAGCGGCTTGCTTTACGATCAGAGACAAGACTAGAGACCCACGAGTTTTCTCTCTCCCTTCTTGGCTTTTCTTCTCAGTCTAGACCTTATGCCTGGTTTAAGGAGAGGGTTTGACTGCTCAGGCTGGGGCCACCACAGCCCGTGGTATAGCTGCCTTCTTCCATCGCTTCCAAGGCAAGGTCAGGAAGTCCACGGGCACGGCACACGCTGTCAGCAGGACCTGCCTCAGGAGCAGCATCCGACAGACACAGCTGCCCTGGGGACACACAACAGGGAGTGGACAAGCAGAGGGGCCCAATTTGAGAAGTTCAACTTGTAGGTGAGGGGATCAACTCCTCGCTGTATGAAAATATAGACTTGTCACTGAGTCCCCATAATGTTGTTCTGGGAGATACAGAACAGTCAGCCTGTCACTTTGGGGCAGGTAATGCCTTCCTAAGCCACCAAAGGCAGAGCGAACAGGAAGAGTTCAATAAATCTGGTTCCAGTACACACTGCAAAGCTTTATATGAGAAAAGTCCTCATAAACTGAAACGACAGACAATGGGCTGAGATTGCAACATATATAATAAATGAAAGATTGACATCCAAGTTTTAAACCAAGAGGAAACAACAGAACTGTGGGCATAAGATATGGACAAGCAACACAAGAGAGAACAAAAAAGATCACTACGTGATAAGATGGTCGGAATCAGCGGTAACCAGGAAAATGCCAATAAAAATGATAATATGTCACCCACAGCACTCACTAGTGGTGAGAAGGTGGAGAAATAGGTATTCTCAGACACTGTTGGTAGAATGTAATCGGCAGTATAAACTGAATATTGACATGAATATTCTACTTCCCTGACAGTACAATTTCCCAGCATCCGCTCTATACCAATACACATACACACAAAGAGGCAAATGCCAAGATTTTCAGTAAAGCACTAATGAGAATGAAAAGCTGGAAAAGGTCCAATATCCAACAACGGGTACATGGTTCAATAAACCAGTTTGTCCACACTAATGAATTCTATGCAGCCATTACTTCTGTATGTATGAACTGGGAAAGATATGCTATTGATTTCAGAACGCTGCAAAAAAGTAGGTAGGGTGATGTCACTGGCGTTTTTAAAAGTCATTTTCTAGGCACCCGAGCACACTTGGAAGGTTATTTTGCAAGCTGGGTGGTGTATTAATGATACTCCTCCTCTGTCCACTCCATTCTCAACTCCTTCTAGAGCTCAACGGCTCAGGGCAATGCCCTCCTCCCTCCCGCCGCCCCCACGTCTTCATACCATGTCTTCCCTCGCCTCAGATGTGTGGGGTAGAAAGCCTTACCATTCTGCCCGTAATAATGCCCAGGGAGCATGTCCTCGTCTCTCTTCTCCCTCGCTGGGAGCATACCCATCTGGCACGCTCTCTCAGGTCACAACACAGTTACCACAGGGGAATGTGCTTAAAAGAGTGACTGCGGATGCCTCTTCCTGAATGTAAACCACAGACGCACAGAAACCAGAGCCAGGTAGTTGAGAGCATCTACCTGGATGTGGGCTCTGCAGAGCACAGGACATTCAACAGTCATTCCAGGGGATCCACGGTGTCCCCGCTACTTACTCGACACCCAGGCTTCGGACCCGGGTGTCATCCATCTAAAACCAGACACGTATGTCCTTATGTGCAGGTCCCATCAAATACCACGTTGAGCAACAGTTTGCTTTTCGTGGCAAGCACCATCTTAGGGGAATTAAATCTTGTCTTTTATTTGCTCAGCTAGGCAAATAAAAACTTCAGGCAATAAAAGAAAAAGGAAACACCTCAAATCTGGGAATAATGTAAAGGACTCTCCCGAAGTTTCTGCTTTGATCTATTCAAGCCCAGGGCTGCAAGATCACGGAAGCAGAGCCCAGAACTTGAGGAGTCATCGGCACCACGCTGACATCTACTGTTCTCTCGAAACTCAGAGTCTGTTTCCTCTGTGAACATCTATCTACCTGCTGTTATAACACAATGCAGAACAAAGCCTAGTTAACAAAAAGCAGCATAGAACAATTTACAAAACCACACTACAAGGGAGACCCGGAGAGGCACGTACAGAGAACTTCTCAGTCTCTAGAAGAATGCACAAGAACCTCTACCTGCTGCGGCACACACAAGGGCTGTTTATTTTCCTAAAATTTGGAGGAAGCCCGGGCTGACACGTCTGTAGAATTTTAGGTGGGTGGGGGGCCGGGGAACACCCTCTGTAATATGATTCCTTTTCTCTGGCCCACTTTTAAAAGAATCGATGAGAAGTCTAAGGGGAATTTCGGCAAGCCCACTTCGCTGGGGCAAGTCGATGACACCATTTTAATCCGAATCCAGCTCTTCTGGGAAGTAGAGGGAGAAGACAAGGCCCCCGCCGTGTGACTCGGTGTCCATCTCATCCTCAAGAGATGGGGGACCCACAACCGTGTCCTCGATTCTCAGGACAGCAAAGCTGCTTGCCTCCAACCCCGACACCCGAAAGCCTCCCACCCCATCCAGGCCTGTTAGTGCGCTATCCCCCCCACCGCACCCCCCCGTCTGCACCACCAACCACCCCGGGATCCTGGGCTCCAACAGGCGCCCACGCAGGACAGACATCCGGGGACGGCAGGAGACGGATTGGAGCCTCTTGCCAGCTCCCTTGGATCTAGGGGAAAAGCGGAACCGGTCCCAGAGGAGGGTGGCCCGGGGGTCCCACCCGGGGTCGTGAAGCCCAGCGGGCGCCCCCGCCGGCTGGCCTGACATGAGTGAGGGCCGGGGGCGGGGGCCGAGGGGATGCAGACCGTCCAGCGCCAGCATGGAGGGGAAGTCCTTGCAGTTGGAGACGCCCGTGGAGTCGGTAACGCACGTCTTCCACAGGTTGGCCCAAAAGGTGGCGGTGGTGATGACCGTGCCGTCGTTAGTGGACACCTTCCAGTAGTCGGTGGGCACGGTGGAAGACACCAGTAACCAGCCGGAGATAGAGACCACGAAAGCGATGATCTCCAAGGCCGTGTTCGCCATGCCGCCCGCTGCAGCTGGCGCGCACTATCCCACTCGGTGCGGGGACCCCAAGCGCCGGGACCGCGGCTCCGCCTCCGTCCCCGCCACCCCGCCCCGCCCCGCCCCGCCCCGCCCAGCCGGAGACTTTGCGCTAGGGGGAGCGCACCCCAATGCAGACGCGCCTCCGGAGGCACAGAGGGCTTCGCTGGCGCTTTTCGGGTCGCTGCCTAGGTTTTCTCCAGCCAGGTGTCCTGTCGCTCGAGGTCGGGACAAACGCAGGTCTGCGCCCCCTCTCCGTGCCTCGCCCCCACGTCTCCGAGGCTCAGGGCCGCCGAGAAGGGCTTTGCTCTTGGACAGACTGGCAGCCGGATACGGACAACCTGTTGCCTCCCGCCGGCCCACTCCCCTGCCCAAGACCTACCCATGGCAAATAGCTTGGCTTCCAAAGAGTACCTTGTAAAAGCAGAGCCGGAAAAGCCTTTTGTGTGCCCTGAAAGCGCACGGCCTGGTCTCGCAGCCTTGGGCTTGTTGAGCTTGAAAGGTTTTCGTGTCAAGAAATAGGCCTTGCTTTAGAATTCTTCCATTCTTTTTGGCCCAGTGGTACACGGAAAGACACTGCTTGGCACAGATCTAAAGTCAAGATTCTTCCATATGGAGACCACAGGCTCCATCGGAGACTTCACTGCATGCTCCATCCACGATGCTGGCCCGCTGAGGCTAAGGCACTGCACCGCACACGGGATGTGCGTTTGAGACATTGTGCCTGCGGGGCCTTTCCAGCTCCCAGTTCTGAGTCTATGCAAGGAACTGATGGATCTATCCCAATGGAAAGTGCTCTGTGTCTCGTTTTTTCCACCTCTGCCCTTCACGCCTAGTTGAAGAGTTTAACTCATTCTGTCTCTGTCTCAAGGTACACGTAAAGATCAGGGGGGACTTTGCGCTCCTGAGGTCACACATCTGGGCACAAATGAGAGAACAAAGACACTGGCTTGACTGGGAGGTTACTATTTTATCTGTTTAAAGTTCCGGCGGTTCTTGGTAGGAGCTTTCAGGATTCTCTTCTTGCCAAAAGTAACCAAAGGTCTGCAGCCTGTGAGTGAGTCTGCTACAGTAAAGCTAGTTGCTAACCCTCTGTTTCAGTCTTGGTGCGGGAACACTTTGGTTCTTTGTGATGGCTTTCTCAATTCCCCTTTGTCACTTTCTTTTAAAAACCAAACGGATACAAATGAAATGTGAGGTGATTAGATGCTTAGGCAGGAGAGAGGAGGTTGGCCTGCGGAAGCATGGAAACGTAGACTTGAACGTTCCATGGAAGGCCGTTTGGATAGGCTCATAAGAAACATAATTGCCTTTTGTATTTATAGGGGTGATGTCCAGTGCATGCTCTAACCGTCAGAGCTATGGGTTCAGCACATGGCAAAGCATGGGTTATGGTTTGGTTTGGTGTCGACAGCCTTTTAGAACGTTTTTTCTTTATATCGAACCCAAACCTATCTCTCCTTAACTTCCACCCAAACGCCGTAATCTTGCACTGAGACAACACAGGGTAAGTCCTACTCTTTGGCTGGGCCGCAGCCCTGGGGAGAGTGTGTGCATGTGCTGCCTTGTGTAAGTGGGAATAGGGGCCAAGGCGGTTTGCCGGGCAGTGGGGGGAGACAAACATGGTGACACTACTGTGCTGCTTCTGGTCCCCTGTTGGGTTCACCAGGGGGTCAGACTTGCAAAGTTCGTGAAACAACTACCTAACCTCATCCTTATCTTCCCTGCTGTTCAGCACAGTCACTCTGAGTGTGGACTACAACGTGTTCTCTGCTCGTTTGTATGATCTGCCTTTTTAAAGGGATTTTATCAGCTGGTTTCTTCTCCACAATTATTTCCATGCCGTGTTTCTTTCTGAATGATCTACCTGCTTTTCTGATGCACTTTCTTATTCAGAAAGCACAAAATGCCATGAACCACACCATTCCCTGTGGAGTTTCCAAAATTAAAAACCTCACAAATCATGGTTTTGTTCTTTATTTCCTGGCCTTGTTTGAGTGTCTTTTTGTTTGCTTGTGCTTTCCTTCAGGTACTCCCTGAAATTGCTGATTTTGTTTCTTTAACAGATAAAACACAGCCCTGGCTGGCGTGGCTCAGTGGTTTGAGTGCAGGACTGCAAACCAAAGGGTCACCGGTTTGATTCCCAGTCAGGGCACATGCCTGGGTTGTGGGCCAGGTCCCCAGTAGGGGGAGCTCGAGAGGCAACCACACAATGGTGTTTCCCTCTCTTTCTCCCTCCCTTCCTGTCTCTCTAAAAATAAATGAATAAAATCTTTTAAAAAACCAACAAATTTATAGAAATGAAAAGATAAAGCACTGACTTACTTTTGACACACAAAAAGGTGTAGTGTTTTGACCTTGAAGACACGTCAGTTTCTAGTTTATTGACAGGTTGGCTATAAATTCCATTGTTTAGAACCAAAGTCACATTGCTTGTTGAAAGAATGAATATGAAGAACAGTTTGGTGTTTCAGATCAGTTCTCAAAAGTTATTGAACAGAAAATGTAGCTCTATCTATTGTGTTTTTTAAAAAGTCCATAAACCCAGATCACCATTGCAACATAGCTTCCAGAGGAAGCCAATTCTGAATTCTAACTAGGATCTCCAAGAAAGAACAACACCCCCACCCCCACCTCCTCACTCTCTGCTCTGTCACCATCACCAGATCAAACACTTTTAGCCAGAATCTCTGGGGGTGGCTCTAGTAGTGACCTTTCCAAAGCTTCTAATTTACAGCCAGGTTGGGCACCATAGCCCTAACTGTTCGAGACACACATTGAAGTGCATAACCTGTTAATTTAGTAAAGCAGATCGTGTGTATTACAGACAGAAAGAATACTGATCTCTTAGTTGAAAACTTTGAAAAACAAGCTATCCTTTTGCTGTAGAGATTGTAATGCACAGTTTCAACTTAAAAGGAGTTAAAAATATCACAAGCCGCCCATAAATTAAGACATGGCTGGCAGTACTATCAGTTCCTTTGCCAGCTCAAACAGACCAGGGTCGTCATGCCCATGGACTTGATTAATTCTCTACTCTTACCCTTTGTTCCTTCCGTGAGGCTGGACAACCCTAAACACTTTTTCTTCCCTGGCGTGTACTGCATATTTATTATAAAGAGTTGTTATTTTAGACTCTACAAGTGCCTGACCACAGGATGAAAATTATTAACTTTCTTTAATACCTAAAGAACGTTATGTAATGAATCGACCATTTATTTTAGAATGTCTTCTATCTTAAGCTCTTCAAAACCAGTTTAGTCAGAAGAAACCTAAAGTTAGTACAGACTGCCACGTAATTTATTGTAAGAATGTCCAGAAAATGAAATGGACCAAATAAAGATTTTTTTTAAGTAATGGATAAATGGCCCATTTCACTTTAAGAGTATAGAGTCCCAAATAACCTTTGCAGTTAATCTGCAAACCGATTCACAGAATACCTTTCAGCCAATAAATGCTTCCTTATTTTTTTTAGGAGTCAGTTCACTGAAATTTTTATTTAACTCTTCATAGCAAACTATTCTTAATTTAAATATAAAACTGAATGCAGCTAGACAGTTACTTCTCCAAATTTGTCAAAGTAACACCTGAATTAACAATAATTTACTCTTTATAAAAATAGCTGTAGATTATTTTTGTATATGAAAACTACTAATTTGCCTATAAATTGATAATTTTGACATGAATACATTTAAAGTCCTAAAGTAAATGATGAGCCTTTCCTTGAGACCCAAGCCATTGAGATTAATGTTGGGAGTTATTTCTTTGGCATTATTATGTTTATTAAAGAAAAATAGAGGAATCCCCCCACCAGTTGTTCAATAGGAGGGAAACCAGTTTTGCTAACTGAGCCGGAGATTTGCATAAATTCTTTACTTGAGATTCAACCCACCTGCAAAACAACATAGGTGTGTCTTTCAACAGCTCAAGGATTGTCTAAGCATCAAATTTGGTTTCAGTATACATTAGTTCCTTCCTAGATTCCAGCGAGGTGGTGTGCGCGTCTGTCTAATCAGGTGGGAAGACAATGAGTCCTAATGAATGCAGCATTAACTAAAAAAAAACAACCGCCCAGGAGCCAAATGTCGTCACACCGTGTTAAAGAAGGCTTTCATGCCGATACTAAGATTGTGAAAAGCATATCTATGTTCTTTTTCCCTCCATTTTCCCTAACACTCTTAGTTTATCTAAATACTTTACACTAATCCTATGATATTGGTAATCTACTTAGCATGAAAGCCACAGAGTGATAGGAGTAGGTCTGAGAATGAACACCCATACTTACTGCATCACTGATCATATATATGGCTGTATGTGTATATATATATACACACACACACATATACACACATATATATGAGTAGGTCTGTATGTGTATTTTTTCAAACTATAAGAAAACAAGCAGTGCCATACATCTTGTGGATTTGTTTTTATGCATTCATTTAAAACACACTCATTCTCAGTTTTGAAGTATCTTAGGACCACCTGATTGTTCTTGAGCCCCTGAGCAGACAAGGTTTGGGCCCCAGCAGCTCAGAGAGATCTTGGTGAACACCCTTCCAGCCTGGAATCACTCTCCCTCTGGGATGCTGCGACCTGCAGGGACTTGCAGGTGGGTTTTTATATTTTCCTGAACAAAAAGCATCTTATGAATGTTAATTCAACCTACTCACTCAGGTTGGGCAACGTGTAAATGTACGTTTTGGGCAAGTTGTTTTATTGATCTGAGTTGCGGCTTCCTCATTTGTAAAGTGAAGGAGTTATTTTGGATGTTCTTCAAGAACACTTTGAACTCTACGAGTCTCTGAGTCTGATTCCTAACGAGCTCGACCAATCACGGGCCAAAGTCAACAAGGAGAGGAGAGACAGCTTCCTTTTAGTGTTCTGGCCGCTTTCTTTTCTACCCACTTCCTGACATTACTTGCTTAGCTATAGTTAAAGGGGGTGCGTGATGGGGGAGGGAAGCACATAAGGATAATGTTTTAAAAAACCTCTATTAGTAGTGTTATTATCAATTCTTATTTTGATCAGAAACGTTATACAGCTCAGCAGTTCAGTTCCCTTAGGGCGACGTGGACGGCAGAAGGAAGGTGAGGGAACTGATAAGACAGTTAAAATTGTAGCCCTGTATGGCCTTAGGCAGGTCACCTAGTTGGTCAACATACGTTCTTCAGCTATAAAACAGAAGAAATAATAACGTCTTTCAAGGTTATTGTGGAGGATGAGAGACCATATATACAAAGGACCTGGGAAATGGTGTATACTCAACTTTTAAAACGGGCATTATTCAGTTCACTCTGCTCTTTCGTTTCCCTGCCTCTCTTTAAAACGATAAAATCACATTTTCCATAACAATGGTATTCATCAGAGTTGGACTGACAGGCCATAGGCGAAAGAGAATGGACTCCATTGCTAATCTTAAAGTGGAAAAGGAGAAAGTGTCCGGCCAGCGCCAACAATGAGGGGTAGGTGCTGAGAGCAGAGGGTGAGAAGCAAGGAAGTAGGAGTGAGAGATCAGTCCAGGGGAAAGAAAGTGTGCGTGTGTGCACGCGTGTGTGCGTGAGTAAAGGAGGGTGTCCAAAGGGGCGTGTGGCAAAAGTGAAAAATATAGCTAGACTACAGTTAAGTAAAAGGGGGTGGACAAGTACAAAACAGAATAAGGGTAACAGCAATGCAGGGAGAAAAAAAGGGATTTTTGTAAAAAGAGAAATGGGAGGGTGCAGGGACCAGCTGAGCGGTGGAGGGAGGGGTAAGGTAGTGCTGAGGGAAGGAGTTGTGGGGCGCAGAGGAAAAGCAGGGCATTGTTTTCCCAGGCCTCCTCCCTTTTCTGCATCACCATGGGCAAAGGGTGGGAAAGGGCACTCTCCAGCACCTTTTAGAGATGAAGAGGCACTCCCCGCTCCGTGGTCCTCAGAATAGAGCTAGTGAGAGGCTTACTTATTTATAAGTACTCAGGAGTCCCATGCTTACTATTTGGCTCACTTCATGGGAAAAATTATTGGAAGTTTCAAATGAACTTTAGGGGTCAAAGATGCAAGTTCTCACAAAAACATATCTATAAGCAAATGATTCTGCATTTTTTTCCAAAATGTAGATTCCTTCCATTTTTATCTAATCAAAATGTATATGGGTAACTTTTAGTTAACAGTTGGTATTCTAAGTATGTATCTCATTTAATAATAACCTTACAAAGTAGATAGTATATTCGTTCCCATTGCACAGATCCTCACCTGTGCAACCAGACCACAGAGAGAGAAGAGAACTTGCTCTGGAAGGTGCTGGGTGTGGGGTTTCAGCTTAGACAGTTTAGTTCTAGAGTGTCCACTGCTTTGTAGTAAATTGCTTCCCACCAAGACAGCTCTGTAGCTGTGTAGAGTGTTCAGGTAATATCCACTGAGTATATGAACAAACACATACAAAGAACAAGTTAAAGCAATTCTAAAAAATTTGTATTTATCTTTATAATGCAGGAGGGTAGCTTTTATTATCAGATTTGAACATGGTACCTAATCTCCTTTTTTAATTTCATTTTTCCACTAGATCTTCTAATAGGTGGATTGAAGTTCATTATTATGCTGTTTAACAATGTCCTGGGCAAGGCTGATTTATTATGTCACAGTTTGCATCTAGATCATTCATCTTAAAATGTGTGTGTGTGTAGATGTATGTATGTATAGATATGTACACACATATGCACACACATTATACATAGTTCATTAGAGTACTTAGTTAACCCTGTCTTTTTCATTCCTTGAGTCCTATACTATGAGGTCTGTCCAGGAAAAGTCCAGCGATTGTTAATATAATGAGAATGGTTTGCAGGAATCTATGTAACCTGGCAGTTACATAGATCCAAGGATAGTTGACTGCAATGTACATGTGTGAACAATGACAACTATACTGGTCAATGGGGGTGGTAGAGTGAGTGAATATATATACTGTGTGGTCATCACATTAAAAATGACTCAGTGAGTAGAGCAATGAATCTATATCAAATTTTACATTAAGCTTGAGCATTCCTCTGCAGAAACTATTTGGATGATTCAGAAGGCCACAGCTATGGACAACTGATGATTGACAGCTTCATCAAGACAACATGCCCGCTCATGCATCATGTCTCCTACAGAGTTTTTAGAGAAACATCAAATCACCCAGGTGACTCAGCCCCACTACAGCCCAGATTTGGTGCCCTGTGACTTCTGGCTTTTCCCCAAACTAAAATCACCTTTGAAAGGGAAGAGATTTCAGACCATCGATGAGATTCAGGAATATAACGTGGGGCAGCTGATGGCGATTCCAACTAAGGATTTTGCAGAGTGTTTTGAACAGTGGAGGAGACGCTGGGAGAACTGTGTGAGGTCCCAAGGTGCCTCCTTTCTTGCATCTTGTACCTTCTTCAGTAAATGCCATAGTACGTGGCTGGATATTTTCTGAACAGACCTCATCATATACTCTGAGCCAGTTTGAAAATAATGAACACCCACCATTCTACCTTATTATCCTGAACTAGGGGTGTTCAGTGTGTGTTGTTTCCTGTGCTAGATCTGTCTTTCTTATATTTGTTTTCTTTTTCTGGTGAAGTTTGACCCATATTAGCTGACAAAATGGGAGCTACAAGGAAACAAAGAAAAAGCGCCCCATCCAGATGTGGGAGTGCGAGGTGTTCCCGGTCCTGCCTGGTTGCGCCCGGAGTAGCTGCGCTCCGTGGCATGTCCATGGCAGTGCACGGCAGTTCTTCTACCCGCATGTTCTCACCATAATGTGTTATCCGACTAAATGAGTGTTGTCTTACTACTCTACAGTTCAAGTTTGTCCATCTCCAAAGTTCGTGATTGTATTTAAATGATATCCCAGTCACCCCTGGGTCAAAGACACTCAAAAACATGTTTTTAAAGATAAAAAATACAAATACTCAAAAGTTCCAGATGTTACTGTATCCAAAGTTAGAAGACAGGTCATGATCTGAACTTTTTGGGGCCTATTACAGTTTGTTGCTCTCCACCCACCTCCTCTTACCTGGTTGCAAAACATACACACAGAAGGCAAAGGAATACAGACTACGAGATGCAAGTAAAAAGGGAAACAAGAGTGACACGTAATAGAGGATGTTTTCTCTAACTGATAAAACATTGATCAGGAGTGAAGGTGATGAGGGTGGGGGATGCTGAAGGGGAATTTTAATACAAGTTTGTGTGTATGTGTGGAGTGGTGGGGGAGGCAGGACCACTGACCAACTTCTGCTTCATTGGGTTGTGTTAGCTGCCCAGATAGATAGATAGATAGATAGATAGATATCTGATGAGAGATCTGTCTATATCTATACATATCTGCACACTGGAGATTTAATGCATCTAACTAGCAATAATTAGTGCTGCCGTTCTTGTGTGTTTGGGGGATGAAGAAAAGGCAGCCTACAAATAAAGCATTAAGGTCATATCAGCATGACCAATTTCTTCTTTGCTTTTTTCCTTTAAATCTAAATTGCTTGAGTGCTGGAAAAGAAACTTGTAACCAGAATCTCCTCATCACCAAATATTATGTACTAATTGCTAGGTGTGCCAGAAATGCAGGTTTTCCTGCCCACTGTTTTTTGCCTCCTTTTCTTCTACCACAGCCCTAAAGGCAATCAGCTGTCGTGGAATTTTCTGGGGGTGCCTTCAAGGAAATGACTGAGAAAACAGAGATGATCAGAGGCCGTTGACCATCGCTTAAACTGGGAAGAATGACTGATTATTATGGGAATTGTGGCCTGAAAAAACTATAGCCAGGCAGCTGTTTTGGTTTCTGGGGGTTCAAAGAGACCGGGGAAGCCAAGGTAAGAGGATGGAATTCATTGCTGTGAGATGCTCAAAAAGCCTGTTTAGTTCACCCACTTTTCCTCTCATTTTAAGAACAGCATTAATCATTCACTGAAATGATTCAAAACGCATTTACTGGGTGCCTATTATGCTGCAGGCCTGCTTCTACACGTCGTAGACGTGAGAAGCAAAGCAGACAAAATCTCTACCCTAACACTTGCATTTTACTGGAGGAGATAAGAATGAGGTAGGAAAAACATTTAGTGTATCAGCTGGCATACATTGAGGAGAAACTGTAAGCCCAGGAGGATGGGGATGTTATAGGAAGCGTGGGGGAATAAATTTCAGTCGGGTCACTAGAGGAGCCTTCCCTCTGTGTAAAGACCGGAACACATGAGCGAGCTGGCCATGCGGACAGTTCCTGGCAGAGCAGTCCCAAGTGGGGGAGTGTTTCCCACTTGTCTGCGCCACAGTGGAGAAGCCAGTGTGACAGTAGCCAAGGGGGTGAGGGGGAGAGCTGTGGGAAGTGAGGACAGAGCAGTCATCAGGTCCCTAACTGTGTGTGTCTGGTATGTTTCCATGAATGTGTGTGCCTGTGTGTCTTTGTGTGTGTCCATGTATTTTATGTGTCTGTGTATGTACCTGAGTGTGTACCTGAGTGTATCTGTTCATGTGTTCATGTGTCTATGTGTGTCAGTGTATCTGTTTGTGTGTCTCTGTGTATTTGTGTATTTATCTGAGTGTGTGCCCATACTAAAGTATGTGTGCCCATATACATGAAAAGTCATGTGTGTTTAGAATTAGCATGGGGGGGCTGGTATATATAAGTGTAGGTAGCTCATGGAGGGCTCTGTATGTCCCCATAATGACCTTGGATTTTACTCTGAGTGCAGTGGGAAGACATTGGCGGTTTTGGGGAAGGGAAGTGACATCCAACTGAGGTTTTAGGAGCACTCTCAGAATAGCTTGAAGGGAGTCAATGCAGATGCGAGGACATCATTGAGAGACTAGTACAATAATCCATCCGAGTAATGATGGTGTTTTTGGTTGGGCTGGTGGAAGTGGGGTGGTAAGAAACAGTCATTTTGAACCTATTGCAAGGATAGAGCTGACAAGATTTGCTGATGCCTGTCGCGATGTAGGAGTGAAAGAGAGAAACCAGGAAGAAAGGAGGTTTTGGCCGCAGCCACTGGAAGACTGGAGTTGTTGGTTTCCCGAGATGAGGAAGGGTCTAGGGGTGACTATTGAGTTTGGTTTTAGACATGTTGAGTTTGGGGTGACCAGTTGACGTCCAGAAGAAACCAAATAGGGAGTTGCGTCTACAAGTCTACAAGAGTTCAAGGCAGATTTCAGGCTAAGATGTACACTTTCGAGTCACCTGTGAGTCGATGTTGTTTAAACCATGAAACGAGCCAGATCGTCTTGGGCTTAGCGTAGATAAGAAAGAGACTGTCTAGAAGACAAGGAGGAACCGACAAAAGAGACTGAGAAGGTCCAGTCCTGTAGATCAAAGAAAAACCAGGGAGAGAATTCTGGAAGCCGTGTGAAGAGACTTAGTTTAAGGAGCGAGACATGGAGGGATTGATGGTGTCACGTGCTGCTGAAGAGACAAGCTAAATGAAGACTGAGGAAAGGTGACCATGGAGGTTCTAGAGATCCTTGACAGGAGCTGTCCTGGGGAGAGGTTGGGGCAAACGCCAGGTGGGAGGCAGTCCTGTGGAGGAGGGGAGGGAGGCGCCGAGACAGGGAGAATAAACAGGGCTTTAAAGACCGGAGAGGTAGGGTGTCAGGGCTGGAAAGAAAGTGGGATCCTGAAGGGTTTTTTTGAAAAAAATGTTTATCTTTTAAGATGAGAGACATAACCACATTTTAGGGCCTCCTGCTGGCCTGTTAGGTGCTTTTGTGTTAACTCAGGAAAGGTGTCCTTTCCTCTGTGTGGCTAAGATCTTGCACCAGGACACACAGGGTGGACAGCAGAGTGGGGGTGCAGGGGCCAATGCCATATGCAGCCACGCTCCAAAATTCTTTCCTCATCACTCTTGTCCCCACTGTGTCATCAGGTGGTTACATTCTTTTTTTTAGAAAAAGATTGTATTTATTTACTTTTAGAGAGAGGGGAAGGGAGGGAGAAAAAGAGGGAGAGAAACATCAATCTGCTGCCTCTTGTAGGCCCTCAACTGGGGTCCTGGGCCATAATCCACAAATGTGCTCTGACTGGGAATCGAACCTGTGACCTTTTGGTTTGTAAGCACTCAATGCACTGAGCCAGACCAGCCAGGATGTGGTTAAATTCTGTCAGGAAACAGTTCAGGTGCAACTTCTCCATCTACATTTATGTCTATTGACTTTATACTGAAATGTACATCTTAGTTTGATGCTGCTTAACAATGATCCAGCACACGTTCTAGAGTTCTAGAATACTGCGGTCAGGAAGCACTCTAAAAATTACTTCACTCATCATTTTACAGAGGAGGAAACTGGAATCCACAAGTGACTTCTTAATGTATCCTAAGTTATAGCTTATTTCCTGGGGTATTGTATCAATTGGAATAACATTTTGTGCATGTTATTCTTCAAAAGTGTGTGAATTAAAAAAGTTATTGGAGTTGAGTGCTGAAGACAAATCTGGCTTTCTTAAAGCAAGGTTTGAACATTTCAAAGTTGAAAACCACCATGTTTCACGCAGGTTCCCCTCAATGATGTATTTGTGCCAATGAAGTATTTACAAGTATATCTTCTGGAGGCTTTTTCTTTCAGGTTAATGCAGCGTCATCTGTGTAAATGACTTTGGAACAGTGACATGGAAAGGGAGGAACTAACAACTGTTTGCTGACAATAGGGTAGAGGGATCTCAGGCACACCTCTTTCTGCGGTTCAAAGCAATTGCTGTTTCTATGTTTGATTTAGGGTTTCCAGGAAGAATTGATAAAAAGATCTAAAAAAACCACGTTGATGTCAGGTTCTGCCTGTGATGACTGTAACTGCCACACCTCTAGGATTTGGACATAAATCACTCTGACAAGTAAATTTGCCCTAAGTCAACTACTCCCCCACCACACAGTTCACCCACACATGTAATCCTATGGAGTTAAGCATTGTTTTGTTTTCCAATCCAAACATGGTATGAAGATTATATTGTAACTTTTTGACATGGTGTATGAGGTAGCCAATAAAATTTGGTTAAGCAACCTGAATGATTTTCTGTTAGTTTCTAGAGTTCATATACTGCAGAGGAGAAATCGAGCAATGAAATTTCGTTATTTAATGTTAATTTCCGAATGTGAAAGGAAGAAAGAAATTAAAGCAGGGATGTTACAAAACTGAATGTATTGTGGACATGTGATAAATAGTTGTTGGATTTAATTTTGCTAATCAAAAAGGAAATATGACAAAATATTGAATGGAATGTTGACCATAAACTCTCAAAAATCCATCTGTAAATGTTTAATTTGTAGTTGCTCTTACAAGTGAATAATCTTCTTAGATGAAGAAAAGTCATATCCTTTCACATTCTAATTTTGAAACAAATATGGGACCTTATTTCATACGTCAAGTGATCAAAGTAACCCTCGGGTAATTGCTCTTTTTTGTCTTTGAAAACCCACTGTATACACAGACATAAACATTCATCACTAGAGAATTTTCCTACAGATAGTTTGCAATCACACAATATGAATTTAGGAAAATGCAATATGTTTTTTCATTTGTTTGTTTTGCTTGGTTTGCAAACAGAGCTGACTATTAGCATACCTCATTTTATTGCGCTTCACGGGGATTGCGTTTTTGAGCAATGGAAGGCCAGACCCTCCGCCAGCAAAGACGGTCTGATTCGTTGTATTGCCGCGGTTGGGAACCAACCGTGCAGTATGTCTGAGGCCTGCCTGTACCTATGATCTGCCAGGAACAGCCACGCGGTAAGTTTGATCACAGATGAGGGTCACCGTTGCTCGGATCCTGTTTGCTGGCATCTAGTTCCAGGGCTGTCACTACTTCGTTAACTTAAAATTTCTTGGACCCATTTTTCCCATCTAAACAGTGAAAGCTGAGGAGAGTCCATACAATTCTGTCTGGCTGTAGCAATAGAGAGAGAAGGGAAAAAATGCAGCAGGAGAACACTGTAGCCTTCTCCCCTTCAAACAGTGCCAACAAAGGGAAATGAGCAGGAATGCGAAGACAAAGGAAAAACGAAGCAGCGGTCAAGGGCAGGTTGACACACAGAGCCGGAGTGTTAAGAGTGTGATGGAGTCTTTGTGCTCAGAGGGGACCCACAGGAGAGCCAGAATCATTGAGAAATCTCTCTTACCCCTCCAGAGATTTACCCTCCAGTCCTCAATTCCATTCGTCCTTACCTCCACTGTCCAGTCCCTCCTGGTTTCGTTCACTTGTTATACTTTGCCTCTTTCAACTGGAAGCAAAGAATAGCCAGCTCAGCCTGTTCATTCCAAATCCCTCCCTGTCCCCAGCGTTTGTTAGAAAGGAAAGACAGAGAGAATTTCAGTTCCATGGGCGTCCAGCCTGATCCCCTTAGATCTATGTATGCTAGGGCATGGGTGCTTGTGTTTATTTTCATGGCTGGAATTAAGCAATTTGTAGAAGGTCCCCCAGCAGGTTAATGGTGAGGCCAGATTTAGCACGCACAGCTGCTGGTTTCTCAGTGGGACTCGGGCCACAAGGCCACGTGGCTGTTCCCCACGCTGTTCCAAATCACACACTTGTCAACTGCAAGGAACTCGCTACGCCCACTGTTGTGAACAAGTTTTATTAAACAGAGCACGTCCAAAACAGCCTATATGCCCAGACCTTAAAATGTTAAAAATAATACATAGCTCTTTCAGTTCTAAACAAAAAATTGTCGTGGGCGGTAAACTGCTACTATTGTCGGTGTCAGTGAAAAGAGGCGATATTCCAGCAAACATGAGGCTTTCACTCAATTGCGCAAGATCTTAAGTTAGAGGTTTGATCCTATTTTTACAGGTAACAAAGGGAGCCGACTTAAGAATTAATATACTTTCTCAATCAGAGCCATTAGCCAGCATCTAACTTTTGTTTTATTTTTTTTCTGATTATTTTCAAAGGATACCTATATGCCATTTTTTTTAAATCTAATTCAGACTAACAACTAAAAAGTAGTGTTTTGTAATTTAATATATATCCTGCTGGATTTCAGTGGTAAAAAGAAATTCTTAGAAGTAAACGTTTGTTACAGG
Source organism: Tonatia bakeri (assembly GCA_004024845.1). Taxonomy (NCBI): domain Eukaryota; kingdom Metazoa; phylum Chordata; class Mammalia; order Chiroptera; family Phyllostomidae; genus Tonatia; species Tonatia bakeri. The sequence continues at coordinate 28,854 of PVIA01007061.1, forward strand.
ATCAACATTATTCTTTGAAAGCTGGTTAATAAACAAAAAATTATAATCATTTGAGCTCAAAATAAGGACTTTCTTCTTAGTTCCATAGCTTTTCTCAGAAACAAAACAAACCAAACACACACCCACACACACAAGGAATGTGCTAGTGTTCTCACGACAATATTCTGGAAAGGTAGTAAATGTAGCTTCAATAAGTCATTTTGTAATTAGCTTTTTTCACCCATTTTCCTTTACATATTATTAATGTTCTTAAATAATGCAACAACTTTCTTCTAGCTGCACATTTCTAACTAGATCATTTCTTTTACTTTTATTATAAAACCAAGTTTATTTTCTAAACAAATTGATTTCAGAATCTGAGTTTTACACCCCTGAATGTTGCAAACTTTTTAAAGTCATGTATCAAATGGAGAATGGTCATTTCAGAGGAAATACATTGAAAAAATGTTCTATTTCCCAATGTCTCAACATAGATTCCAAGTCTGTGAAAACAGATTGAAAATTCAGTCCTATCCCCAGCCTCCTCAGTCTTTCCCCTGTGTTGTAAGACCAACTTATGTCTTTGACTCCTGTATACCCTCCGCTGTCACATAGCTGTCCTCAAATGTGTTTGGTGGCTGATTGACCTGGTCTCTATTGTCAGAGAGCAACAGGAAGTTTCACAAATGTAACGAAGTTTGATATCATTTACTAAGTTGAGTATTTAAAAACTGCCTTCTTGGTGAAGTCTGCAGAAATGGAATGTGAGGGGTTTAGGAGCGTCACCATGTGGGGTACAGAAGAACAAGGTTGTGGGCTATGCCAGGGGCAGGGGAAGAGAAGGAGTCATGGGCCCCCAAAATCCAGGGAAGAAAATGTGGTCCAGACTGTGCCCTAGAGATGAGATAAAATCTTACAGTCAGGAAAGGAGGAAGCTGGACAAGAGGCAGCATGAGAAGGTCAAGGTGAATATGTACACTGACCTTGCAGCTGGATGGGGTGCATGATGAAGGAAGCTTTAGTCAGGCACAAGCAGAAGTCAGTGCGATGAAAATCAAATCGCACACTCTATGACCCTCTAGATAGGGTAGGCACGAGCACTTCCCTGAAATTCTTAGAAAGAATTCGGCAATGCATTGTAGATTGGTCATTAAGTGGAAACGGAAAATAACGTTTAGTTATTGTGGTCATGTTAGGCCCCTGTCAAAAGTGAATGCAGATTTTGGCCATGTCGTTTCAGGCCGGGGCATTTGGAGGGACTGTGCATTTAGCTCCTGCTGTCACCTAGCGCTATTTTTGTGTTGCCGCTGGAGGATGTGACTAATCAACCAGCACACACAGGTTCAGTGATTTGCGGTTGGTTTTGTTTTGGGGGGCTGGAAGCCAAACAAAATGGTGTTGTTTCCCCTGGATCCGTGTTTGTTGTTACCACCCCCCAGCCAATTACCAGGCCATTAGGCATGAGACAGAAGCTGGAATTTGGCATGCAAGCCAGTCGCAGAAGCAAGAAGCAGCCAATAAATGCATTGCACCTGCAAGTCTGGAAGAGCCATTTGTGGAGTGAGGTTGAGGTTGTGCCTGAATCTGTACATTCGAGGCACAGAATTCATTTAAACAGACTCTTTGGTCCAGGAAGGGATCCCTATATTACATCGCTATCATTGAAGAGTGACTTCTCTGCACTTTCCTTCCACTTCCATACCTCGCATTTAGGAAGCCCACCCGCCCTTCTGCACATCTTCAGCACCTCGGTCGCCGAAGAAAACATGTGCAAATCACGGAGAGACTTAACCTAAGGAAACAGCTGAGATTGGAGTTCATGTCATTTCCCCCTATTCGCCACTCATCCTGCTTCTTATACGTGAGAAGAGCCATACATCCTGAGCTTTTGAAATACGAACGGTTTCACCTACGGCAAAACAAAATAAACAAATGGTTAACTGTTAACCACGCCCACAGAAGGTCTAAACTACATTACTTCCCTAGTCATTCTTCACACCATGGTAGAAGGGAAATCCACTCTAAAACGAGAAGACTGTAAATAAGCTGTTTTTTAAAAATTCCATTTAATATTTAATATTAAAATGTCTATCTTAATTTGGTTTGGCTCCACAGAATAGAAAAATGTTGGCTTTGACCTTTTTTTTTTTTTTTTACTTTAGCAATAGTCTGTGTCTTTCCTGAAACTGCCCCAAAGAAGCAAAGGGCTCCTAATCAGCACTCATACAATAGGACTTTATTCCTATGCACGTACCACTGGAGTAATATTTCTGCATCAAGTTGCAGCAGCTGTGAACTTGAAATATTACTAGGAGCAAGCGGAGTTTGTGAAATGCAGAATCGATCCATATTTCATGAGAAATCTGCGCCCTCTTTTGGATAAACATTGCTAAAACATTTATATATGAACTTGAAAACGCAGTCCACAGCCTCGAAATTAGCACAGGTTTGTTTTAAAGACCGTGGGGGGGGGGGGCGGGGAGAAGTACAGATGGAAGAGACCATACAAGACGGGTCCACAGGGCTGCGAGGCAACGACGCTGACACTGCAAGACAAAAACGGCCACGAGAAAGGCCCAGTATGAGGAATCCACAGTATTCTCTGGATCACAATGTTAAAAGACGAAGTACTCTTTCTCAGGGCCAGTCTCCTCTAGAAAACAGTGGTCAGCGCAGTTCTCCCTCCTCAGACTGGACATTTCGTAGGAGTAGGGGCAAGTGATCCCGTGGGTGGTCTTCCTGCCTGGGTAAGGCAGATCCCAAGGAACGGTTTCTTGCAGATTTAGGAAAATACACAAATGTATTTAAGGATATCTTGGGGGGCATTTTGAACATTTTTTTATAAGATTTTATTTATTTATTTTTAGAGAGGGAAGGGAGGGAGAGAGAGAGAGAGAAATAAACATCAGTGTGTGGTTGCTGGGGGACATGGCCTGCAACCTAGGCATGTGCCCTGACTGGGAATCGAACCTGCGATGCCTGGTTCGCAGCCCGCGCTCAATCCACTGAGCTACACCAGCCAGGGCGAACATTTTTTAAACTTACTTTGCAACCAAACATTTTGAAAGCGTTGTCTATTATCACAATCTCCCTTTCCACCATCTCGTTCATTTCCCAGCGCACGGCAGTCTGGGGATCACCTTTCTCCCTCCGCGGACCACGCCAGGCACAGGTGGTACGTGGCTTCCTGTCCTCGGACTCAATGGGCGTTTCCCATTGCGTATCTTGGTTGACCTCTCTGTACCTTCGGGCACAGTCGCCCAGTGCTTCCTCTGTGAAACACTTCTGGCGCTTGACTTCCATACCCGCAGTTCTCACCTATTTCTCTGCCCGCTGCCTCCCTCTTCTCTAATGCCTCTTGGCGACCAGCATCCCCCGCATTCTGTGCTTGGCGCTTGCTGTTGTTCACGTGACACTCCTTCCCTGGCCCCAGAATGGGGTTCCCCTACGCAGTCCTTTGCTTTCTTACCCTCAATGGACATCCCCTTTTCTTGGTGGCTCAGCGATTCTGCAAACTCGATTATGTCTGAAATCAAACCTTTCATCTTCACCTGGGTTTCCCTCTGATGTCCCCTCCCCGACCTTTTCCTTCTGTAATCTCGGCACCGATCTGTCGGCCTCCTTAGTCCCCTGAGCAGGTCATGAGGGCACCGCGAGTCTCGTGGGACCTGTCACTCCCCTCTGTGTTCCACATCGCCCCACCTGGCTGATGCTGCTCCCGAACTGTCCCCTGAGTCCTTCCGCCACTACAGCACCCTTCCATATTCAGGCCTTCGACCCCTCCTCCACCAGCCGTCCCAGTGGCCTCCTGCCTGGTCTCCCTGCCTCTAGTCCAACCCCTTCTGGACCAGGCACCCTATGACTTCCCAAGTGGTTTTACTAAAAGATAAATCTCATTGTGTCTCTTCTTCTTCTTTTTTTTTTAAGCCCTTTACTGATTCTCCATCCCTACAGTGTGAAATCCATGTATTTAATCACAGCATACGAAACGCCCCAGGATCTGCTGCCCTCTCCTGCCACACCCAACTCTGGATACTCTGCTGGGATTATAGCCAAAACACTTCCCAGTGTGCCTCTGCCTAGAATGCTTTTCTTTCTTTCTTTTTTTGTAAGCTTATACTTTTAAAAAAGATTTTATTTATTTATTTTTAGAGAGAGGGGAAGGGAGGGAGAAAGAGACAAAGTGTGGTTGCCTTTCCCGTGCTCGCTACTGGGAACCTGGCCCATAACCCAGGCATATGCCCTGACTGGGAATCGAACCAGCAACCCTTTGGTTTGCAGACTCACACTCAATCCACTGAGCCACACCAGCCAGGACCCAGAATGCTGTGCTTAATCAGCCTGGAGAATTCTTTTTCACTCACCTTTTTCCTATCCTCTCCCAAGGAAGGTGTATGTGTGGGGGAGAGAGAGAGAGAGGTTGAGATCACATGCTCCCCAATGGGGGACAAACCCACAGCCAGAGTATGTGCCCTGACCAGGAATCAAACCTTCAACCTTTCGGCCTACAGGACGACGTGCCAGCCATCTGAGCTGCACTGGCCAGGGCTCCTTTCACTTTTAAGCGGAACATTTTCCTCCTGCAGCAGGCCAGCAGTTCCTCTCCCGTTCCTCTTGGTGGCATCCTTCCTGTTGCATCTACTGCATGGAATTGGCGTTTATATCCATTTTTCTGCTGGACTGTGAGCTATTTGAGAGTAAGCACAGATTCTTATTGATTCTCGCGGTAGTTGTTATAATCATATCAGGTACCTTTATGGAATGCCAGGAGACAAGACACTGAGGTTTGGACATACTGAGTGAATTGGCCAAAGCCTTATGAGCAGTTAGCGGCACAGTTGCGATGGAATCCTGGGGCTTGTGTGGTGCAAAACCTGTGCTCTTTTCAAAAATAATACACTAGCACTTCGAGATTTCCTGGTAATATTGCTACTACTACTACTGATTATTGTAACTATTACTGCGAATCAAGCATTGTGCTAAATGCTTTCTGTATTGCTTTACGTTGATGCTGAGCATGTCTTTGTGTGCGTATTTCTCACAGATACTTCTTTTGTGAACTGTCAGTGAAGATCTTTCGCTCATTTTTTGTTGTTTTTTTCTCTGTTGGTGTAGGAATTTTTAGTATAGTCTTCGTAACAGGTGTGTTTGCTGAATGTTCACTGTTATTGTATGGCTTGTGTAGTTTTTAAAGCTATCTTTTGATGAGCAGAAATTTTTACTTTTGATGAAGTCTAATTATATACTAGATCTAATATATATACTTCTCTCTGTCTCTCTGATAGTTGTTACTTTCTCTGACCTACTGGAAACACCTTTGCCTACCCTCAGGGCATGGAGATGTGCTCCTATATGTTCCTCTAAAACTTCGTGGTACCCACTTTTCTGCTTAGGCCTGGGGTTGCCTCTAATTACTGTTGCTGTGTGTGATGTGGGTTGGTGCCAAGGTTCATTTTCCTGTCTGACTCTCTAGTTACATCGGCACCATGTTGGAAAATTCCCTTTGGGGTACTTCGGGGCCTTCGTTGAAAATCAGATGCGTGTGTAAGCGTGGGCGAAATTATCTATCTTTTACAAAATGTAAATTCCGAGCCATCGACATCTAGACGATTTTCTCTTAAAGCTCCTCTCTTTATTTCACCTTAGCACACCGGGATCTGGGTAAGAATTTCATTCGGAGGATACAATGACTTCTAGCCTGTTAGAAAAATTGAAACCCTGTCACTTTAAAGTCTGAGTCAGCTTTTCTTTCAGGGATTTCACATTCACATACATAATCCAATATATTGGAATCCTTATTTGAAGAAAAGAGGCCTTAAAAATGCAAAAATGCAAAATAAAGAACTACGTTACTGCTGGTATATCTTACTTTAAAGTTCACCGTATTTTATTATTTAATAAGATGATCAGTTTCTTCTTATTAGAACTTCATGTGTTTGAATAGCAAGGGCTGTTTTTATGAATTTAGTTTAGAAACTTATATACCTGACTTTGACTTCCTTCCTTTATTTTTTATTTGTAAAGAAAGAAAATACTTTAAATAGACTTATTTTGACAATAATTTCAATATATATACAAACATTTAATCATAATGTTGTGTACCTAAAACTAATATAATGTTATATGTCAATTATGCCTCAATAAAAAAGAAAAAAATAATTCTTAGACCGTTCCTATTACAATAGTGTTTTGTAAAGACCAGAGATCTTCAGAAAAATACCTTAGTGAATACGCATGAATGAAATAGTAAAAAATAAGGTGTGAGACAGTTGATCAAAATGAGGTGTTTTCATTGGTCATCTGTGTATCGGGTATTTCTCTTCGTGGAAAAGCTTGTACCAGTGCATGAACTTTCACCTTTGTGTCATTTGGAGTTTGTGCTCTTCCCACTAATGAAGATAGAAACACACTGCTCCTTCAGGTGAGAGAGCACAGCGGCTGTCAGCCTTTCTCAGCAGCCTCCGCTAGGCTTGCCAATCCAGGTGGATTTTCCTGCTCTTCACTCTGGCAATTCAATAGCCTCTTTCCTTCCGGTAGAGACGGCCTCACCACTTACAGCCTGCCATGAATCTTTGTCTCATGCCATTCATAAATGTGGTTTCAACACAAAGAATTTTAACATCCTTCACAGCCCAAGATAAACAGCAGCTCTGAAAATGTCATAGGGCTTTCATTTTACAGGAAATGGATGGAAATAACTGACGGCCCACACTTGCCAGTGCTCTCTCTCCCCTCCCTCCAGGTGTCAAGAACAAACAAACATACGTGCTAGGAAAGGTGAACCCAATAATGCACTTTCTAGTTGGCGGTGGTGGGCATTAAATACTATATGAGTGTGGCCCGATGGTTTATTGCACAAAATATATACATTCCTAACACCTTTGTAAAGTTTAAGTATAACAAACTCAGTGTTTTTTTAATAATGAAAGTGACTTTCTGTAACAATTACATTGGGTTTGACTCTAGGAAAATTTACAATGTTTTCCTCACCATAATTACTTTAAAAATGACAAAATGATCAGATCTAATGAGCTAGTTTCAAGGAAGAGTTATGTCTTGCTAAACCAAGAAATAGCAATGTTAAGCCCAAAACTGTTTGAAACAAAAGAATAGCAAAGTCAAAGTCCTAATTGTATCTATTATTGTACATGAGCCCTGGGTAGGACCAGGGATTTTTTTGCTCACTCCATGCAAAGAACTTAGGAGAAAAAAAACCAAAGATGATCAGTGTCCTACAAAAGACTTTTGGGGAATGGAAAAGGACTACTTGTGCATGAATGCTGCCTCATGGAGCCAAAAATAATGAGTTACAGGAAAGTCAGGTGACTAAATTATTCCAGCCCGGAGGCAGGCTCACCTGGGAAGCTAAGAATTCTAGTGCGAAGGGCTAGAGTTCCCCGTGCCCTTCTTATTATTAACATATTAATAAGCCTGCTGGGTCTTAACAATTCCTTTCGAGCACTGTTTTCTACCTACAGAGGCACATTCTTTTGAAAGAAGCGTGTTTACTCACTTCAATGAGTTGGAAATCTCACTTGCCAAAGCAGTATTTCATGAGATCTGATGAAAACATTCCCAGTCATGGGAAAAGAAAGTGCCCCTAACTCACTGATTGATGAAACAAATCCACGAGCAAAGTCAGAAGAGATTTTAATAGTGTCTGTTGAATTCAGTTCTCCTGACTATTTTGAGGCCTTTGTTTTTCAATTTAGAAATTTATAGGTAATAGCACGTGTCCTTCTGATCGTATCTACACAACAATATTGGGAAAAAATTCAATGTTGGCGGTAATATCTCACTGATCTAACCAGTTCTACATTAAAAAAAGAAACTTTGTTTCCAGCTTTGTTTTCAAAAGAAACAGAATGTCCCCATTGGCCATCAACCAGTCACGCATGCGGACACCTGTTCTAGTTTTCTGTAGACGGTTCATGCTGTGTTCCAGCTCCAGAGAGCAGTTGGTGTGGTGTCTTAATGACCTAGCTAATTCCTCTCTTTAACTTCGTTTTATCGACTTATCGAATAAACTTTATTTGTTCTTGCCAACTACCCATTTAATAAAATGGCCCTTTTAATGCAGTCAGATATAATTGACTGGCTTTGCTTTGGTGTCATTCTTGTTTCTGCTGCCACGAGCCCCACACTTGGCCAGTGAGGACCAGCGGGGGACAGGCTCTCTCAATTAGCTTCATTCAGTTCAGCTGTCAGTCCTTTGGGAGAAAAAAATCATTGCGTTTATTTTTATTTGATCTTACTTGTCACGGATGCCTGATTTAATTTAGGTTTTGGCAGATGGTTGGATCACTCATTGATCTCTGGTTGTCCTTTAGTTGGTATCCTTTTTTGTTGTACTGTATGTGAAAACTAAGAAACACTTGACATCAAATAGATGATTCATTCGCACATGGTGTCATTACGCAGAAAAAGCCACACAGTGGACATGGAAAGGCTGCAAGCAAAGTATGTAAGTAAGTACTTCATGTGGCCCCAAAACACACATTCAGATCATAACACCCAATCACGGTGTAGAATTCTCCAGGTTGCCACTGACAGCACGCATCCAGTGCAAACAGCACAGTTAATGATCGAAAACTTCCTCCTCCAAATGCCACGCTCCTCTCAGAGTGAATGGCTGCCGCTGACAGAAGGTGAAATGGGAGCTGCCTTTGGACATACAGAATTGAACGTACGCAGCCACAGAGTGGTACACCCTGACCACAGACTCCACAGACATGTTTTTAAGATCAGAACTTCAAAGAGAGAAGGTAGACTTCTGGGTGAAAGGACGGACACTGGTTTCCTCCTGATAGTCCACTAAAAAAAGAGAGTAATCAGATTTAAAAAAAATTATTACATAAAACCATCAAGAGCCAAGAGGGGGCAGATAGGACAGGAACATAAAATTTTGGACTCTGGAAATAAGGTTCACAACGGTAAGCTGCCTGACAGGACTGAGAAGGCTGAGTCCTAGGTTGGCGGCGAGGACAGCCAAGAAGCAACCCAAATGAAACTGTAGAGCTAACACAGTTGGAAGACCCCGGGCATCTTTGGAAGAAGAAGACAAAAGAGGAGCTAAAAACAGGGGAGCAGTTGAAAGTTGATTTAGAAGAGTCTGCGCCTCAGATTTCATCCTCTATTCTGTTCAATGGGGCAGATGTAAAGGGGGTACGGGGTAGTGTAGGTGCACAAAACCAGGTGCAAGTTGTCTGGCCGATTGTCACTAAGTTATTCTGCAGTCAGCAACACCCCTAGACTCTCGGTGGCTTTCAACAGTAAAGGTTTACTTCTTGTTCATGTATGTCACTTTGGATCAGCAGACAACCCACAGAATCAGAGAAAACATTTTCAATTCTGATGAAGGTTTAGTACCCAGAATATAAAATGCTCTTACAACTCAACAATAAAAAGACAAATAACCCAATTTAGAAATGTGCAAGGATTTCAATAGATGTTTCTCCAAAGAAGAGATATAAATGACCTATAAATGCATGAAATGATGCTCAACATCATTAACAATTAGGAAAGTGCAAATCAAAACCACAATGAGACACTGTTTTAATATTCACCGAAGATGGCTTTAATAAATAATGGAAAATAACAAGTGTTGACAAGGACGTGGAGAAATTAGAAACCTGTCCATTGCTGGTTAGAATGTAAAATGATGGAACCACTGTGGAAAACAGTCTGGCAGTTCCTCAAAAAGTTAAATATGGAATTACTTTATGACCCAGTAGTTCCTCTCTTAGGAACATACCCAAGAGGACTGAACACATATTCACACAAAAACATGTACACAAATGCTCTTTTATTTTTTGCCACTCAGTAGGCCATTTATTGAGCAAGTAGTGTTGCCGACAGATAAAGATGCCTTCAGGTCAGCACTTGACTATAGATTCCAGTTACGCAGATACGAACTCTTTCCCCTGTACTCTGCTCATTATGGACTTCACAAGAGTTAGTCAACTGCCTTACCACCGGAGGTGGAAGGTTCTGGGAGACAGCTTCTCTAACAATAGCCAGTTGAAAGTGGCTTACTAGTAGCTGGTAGACAAACTTTATTACATCAAGTTAGTGGACAGTGGCTTCCATTAACCATGGGCCTGTGAGAACACCAAGAAGGAGAATGTGTTTACAGCTTGTAGCAGTCCCCCGGTTTCTGGCTCTCCTTCATGGGCACACAGTTCAACTACATGTCCTAGTCCCTTAGCATCTGGTGAGTGAAGGTGCTTGGAGGGTGGCTCATGAAATCCAGGGGGAAGTGATGAGTTTTCCTTTCAGTCTGGGCTTCAAGTGTACTTCCTGACCTTCCACACTCTCAATTTTCTCTGCCATCTAGAAGTGAAGAACTATGTGACAGGAGACTCCCAAGATGAAAGAAGCCCAGGTCTCTGTGTGATTGAGGGGAAGAAAGCTGCTCATAAGCATGGCACCTGCACTGGACTTTGCACAATTAAAAGTAAACCTTAACTTCATTAAGTTACTGAGTGTTTGTTGTACTTGTTACTGCGGCATAACCTAGCCTTCCCTGACTAATACAAAAGGCCCTGATGCCTGTTGTGGAGTAAATGAGCAGGTGGGGGAAGGGTTACAGGTGCTCCTTAGCAGCATTATTCATAATAGCCAAATGGTGGAAACAACCTAAATTTCCACCAATGGATGAATGGATCAAATTCAGTTTCAAATTGGGAAGAAATGGAATTATTCTTATTTACAGATTTCATATAGAAAATCCAAAAGACTCCACAGAGAAGTTATTAATAAGGAGAATTTAACAAGGTTGTTGGTTCCAAAGTCAACATAAAAAAATTAACTGAATTTTTATGTAAATATGGCCAATAGTTTAAAATCTTTCCACTTAAAAAATAGAATCAAATAACTAGAAATAAATTTTAAGAGAGATGTTCAAGATCTTTATACAGGGAGCCTTAAAATATTATTAAATGAAATTCAAGAAGATTAAAATAAAACAATATATCATCAGTCTTGGTCTGACTTTATGTAGGACCTATGGCAAGAACACAAATGGAAGTCTGAATTTCATATGTCTAAATATTTAAAAGTTATAAACGTAGCCCACAAAATATAATCTACTTTCCTACATTGACCAGTGTATCTTCATAACAACCTGGAAGTCGGGTTTGAGTTTTGAAGTTTGGACTCTTCAGAATTCTGTGCTGGAACGTAACCCCAGGCTCACATCCTATGTGCTTTCCCTAATGCCCACTTCTCTCCCTCAACCCCCACCCCAGCTCCATCTTACACTGGACCCAGAGGGGACTTTCATGTGCATCTGTAAAGACACCAACTTGCCCATCCAAGCTCTGTCCAAACACCTGTGTTCCTTGATTACCACTTTACCATCCTCTAACTGATCCTCAAGCCTAAGGGTGTACACTGGTGGATCCTCTGCCTTTGGGAGACAGGCCCAAGGAAGAGACCTGTGCAGGTCCTAGAAGTGGGTGTGAGGCCATTTGGACAAGATATTGCTGAATCCTGATGCCCAGATTTCCGTGAGAAGGAGGGAGTGGCGTCTGGGAGTGACACATCCCATTGGCCCATTGAATGCTCCACTCCGTGGGAAGTGGGCACCGTCCACATGGGACCTGAAACTGTGGTCCAGGGTAGAGGCCCCACTCGCTGGAGTCTGAGGATTGTATTTATTTATATGTACTCGTTAACTGGAAGACTCGATATCATAAAGATGGCAATTCTTTTCAACTGGCGTATAATTCAATGCTATCCCCAATAAAATCCTAACAGGTTGTTTATGGAACCTGACAAGTTGATTGTGAAACTTACATGGTAGTGCACCAGTTCAAAATAGCCAAGATACCCTTAAAGAAGAACCAATTGTCTACTAGGTTTAAAGACTTATTAAAGATCTATAAGATTCAACACAGGGTGGTATTAGACAAATAGTCCAGTGGAAAAGAATGCAGATTCCAGAAAGAGTCCAGATAGATAGATAGATAGATAGATAGATAGATTTTTAAATAGCAAATCTTTCAATAAATGCTTAATGCTGTTGGGGCAACTGGATATGCATATAAAAAAATGAAATAGCTCTCTACAGCATAAGGTATACAAAAACCAGTTCCAAGTGAATTGTGCACTTTATGTGAATGGCAGAACAATCCAGAATGTGGGAATATTTTACTTGACAAATGCCTTCATCTCTTCAACAAATAAGTGCCATTAAAAATGCAAGGGAAACTATTACAAGTTCAAAAAAATGTAAGAGAATTATCAACCAAGCACACTTTGTGGACTTGAGTAGATTCTGTTATATGCGAAAATTGCATCATGGTGCTATAATAATAAACTAACTTTAAAAAAATACTAAAATAAAACAGTAGCACAATTCTGTGTACTTGTATTGAATTGTAAGCCAAAACTAGGTGAAAATAATCCCCCAAGACCTCGTCTATAGCTTTTCCGACTACCGAGGAGCCTGAGGCCGACCTGTGGCCCCCAGCTCCTTCCTTCACAGAGGAAGTGTCTTACAAAAGGAGAGGGAGTCTGTGGCTGATACTTCTGGAGGAATTAGTCTTCTCACATTTGAGCTAGATGCTCCTATAGTCTGGGAAATGTGAAGGTCTGAAGATTACCACTGAAATTAAAAGAAATCTTTGGAGATGTAGCTCTCACAGGAATGGAACTTCCCACGTTGGACAAAGTGACAGAAATTGGCTGAAGCGTTTACACCCACTCGATTTGAACAGTTCCCTGTGGACCCCAACCACTGAGTGGCTGAGTGTTCAGTGCTGCTGGCGTGTAAGGAAACACGGTGGCCCTGAGAGAGAGCATGACCGCGCGGCAGCCTCAATGCCTGTCAGCCGGGGTGGCAAAGAAATGTGTGTTGGTGGACCAACTGATCAGACAACCATGCTTCTTGGCCTCAAAAAAAAAAGTTTGCTTTGGCAAAGTATTCTCATTTCTGGATAGAATCATAGAGAAACCAGCTTGTGTTGCTGGGGGGAATGCACTGGACCTGGCCCACCGATCCTTCTCCTCACTGGCAGGGCCAGGTGCACCTCTCCCCTTACTGAGCAGAGAAGAGCCATCACCAGCACGGGGCTGAAGCTTGAGACACGGGTGTTTGCAGGCACAGCGGGGAAGGAGAAGGCAGAACTTCCCCTGGAGACAGCGGCAGTGAACGGGACGTAAGAGCTGAAGTTTCAGAAAAAGGATGAACAGGAGAGAGGGCACCAGAAGGATGGGAAGGGAGAGAGAAGCACCCATGGGGGACACCTTCCCTTCTGGAAGCCCAAGTCTTCAAGGAGGACATGCCACCCTGTGTTTTTCCCGCTCTTTGGAGAGCTGCCTGACTCTTCTGGAGAAGACATCCTCGTTCCTGCTGAGTTTGAGAAGGGGTGGTAGATGTGGCAGGAGGGACTTGGGAGAAGGACAGAGGCCACACTTTTATCATTTTAGCATTTCCCAGGGTCCATCTCACTGTGCAAACACCTGCTTTGCCCACCTCAGTCATGCGCTGAACCTGCTGTGGCTGTCATCTGACAAACAGAGGAGGGCTTTTCGACTGTACTCGCTTCTCCTGCTGCCAGCAGCCCTCCTGCCTTCTCTCGGGAAGCCAAAAATGTCCTTCAGGCAAGCCACAAATATACTTTTAGCCTGGGTTCAGAAACAGAATCTATTTTCAAAGACCACAGCATTTATACTCACGAGGGCTAATGACTGTGCATGAAAGGAAGTGAGTTCATCAACAACCAAGACCTCGCAGGATGCGAAACCCTTGCCTACGACTCTCCGCAGGGGCCCAGCGAGTGAGCCGTGTGGCTGTGACAGTGCCTGCATTTTCACACGCATGTGTTCTGCTACATTTCCAGACAAATAGAACCAGAAGACCTGTTGATTTTAGATTTTTAGCACCTTGAAATTAGTAGAAAATTTCCCTCTAATAATATTCAGTGGTGGTTTCCATGAATCAACGAGTGAATGCTTTGAAAGAGTGTGTAAAGGTCACAGGGTATTTTGGTGAACGTGATTCGTGTCTCTTGCAGAGGATTTGTGGGAGGATTAAATATGGAGGCAGAGAGAAGAGAATGTTCCTTCTTTCCTGTCTATAAATATGCCCTAATACAGTCTTCCCTATCTTAACCAAAAGACTCATGGCTCTATTCCTTGATTCTGTTTCCCTTTCTAACAGCACCCAGCAGGTGAGGCCCCTGAGCGTAGGCCTTGCTAAGAACAGACTGCTCTGGTGTATTAAAAAAACAAAACAAAACAGTTCCTTCCCCCTCTCCTTGCTGGGAACATGAGGGTTTTCCCCCCCAATATTACTACTACGGGAATTTGGTCAGGTTCCTGGAAGTAAGTCTCACAGTGTGCGGTGGCCCGTGTAATGACTGGGTCCCCCTGAAGTCCACCTCTCAGCTTGTCCACACTGCTAGTGACAGCTGCAGTTTTCCTGCCTGGACACTGGCTCCCATAGCCCAGGACTCTGTCTGCTCTCCGGACTGGGAGGACACAGAATTTTACCTGGTGGCTTCCCGTCGCTTATGGATCCAGGACGAGTTGCTGAATTTTTCAGTCTATTCAGGTTTTTACTTGCTAGTAGGACAGAGTGGCAACTTCTAAGCTCCTTATGTGCAAACCAGAAACCAGAACCCCCATTTCTAGCAATTTCTCTCTCCTTTACTTACCATACTCCAGTAACTATCTTTGCTTACTTTGTCGGTTTTCTCGACACTTTCTCCAGTTCATACTGTTTCCTAATTTCCAAATCCAGGATATATTTGAAGATTGCATTTTTTGTAATACCATGTAGCAACCATAGGCGCTCTTTTTTGTTTTACAGTATCCTTTCCTTTAGCCTTATATAAATCTTTCAGAATCCCGTGTCTGTATTTGTATGACTACCTCTTAACCCTTGATACAGGCTACTTCCTAGGGTTTAGCTTTGGCCCTCTATTTTTCTTCCTTTATATTCTCCTGTTTGGGGAATGCCTCGTGGCCTCTATGCAAATCTACACATTCAGTTCTGACTTCTGTCCTGAGACCGACATCTTTAGCTACATATTGCGTATCTCCAGTGGAGAAATATGCAAAATACAGGCCCCAAACAAACTCCATATGTGAGTCCATTTCTTCTGACCTGGACAGAAGTATTTCAACACATTCATTCCCACCTCAGGGCACAGCCCACGAGAAGCCAGCACGCTTGGGTGAGCCCAGGGAACCCATTGTGACTCTGAGTTTTACCTCCCACCCTTTGAATCATCCATGATTGTGTCCAGACCCCAGAAACAGGGCCTCTTTGGTGAGAGACCCCTTTCACTGGGCATAATGCACTGGAAGAGCCTGTATCCCCTCGACTGGAACCGTGCTCCTTGGCTGCTCCACACTGTGAGTGTCAGGGGCAAATTTCTAGGGAAAGAGCTACTGGCTGATTCACAGATTCACAGAACTGCCCCCTGGGGCTTCTCAGATGTGTGAGAGGAGGACATTCCGAAGGGCCAGACTTCCTGGAATCAGGCAGGTGGGAGAGCAGAAAGAACATTGAGATTTGGAGTGCGACTGTGATTATGACCTCATGGGTACTCCTAGATTAATGATTTTTAAAGCTCTTTTTTTTTTCTAGATGGATTGCAGACAATATTCCCAAGTTAGGAACCTAAGAATTGAGCTCAACTCTTCCTTTTTCCTTGCCTGTGAACTCTAATGATTAGCCTGTAAATTTGTCCTTTATAACATGTGCAGAAGTAAAATACTATAGCACAAAGGATTGGGGGGGGCAGTAAATGGAGCACCATGATAAAGTTCTTACATTAGGTGATAAAAATTCGAAGTAGACGGTGATAAGAGTATACGTGTAATCCCTACAACAACTTTTTTTTTTAATTGAGAGGAATAGCTGAAAAGTCAATAGAGGTCATAGAATGGAATACAAAAATTTATTCACCAAAAAACAAAAAAGAAAAAGAAGAGAAAAGAAAGAAGGAAGAAAAAAGCCCTGATAGAATAGAAAAAAATCCAAGGAATGTGTAGACTTAAACCCAATTATATCAGTGCTTATTTTAAATGTAAATGAACCAAACATTTCAACGAAGGGCAGAGATTATTTGAATGGAGTTTTTAAAAATCAAGATCCAGTTACATGCTATTCATAAGAAATGCACTTTATAAATACGCAGACAGTTTGAGAGTATGAATAGGGAAAGGATATTCACACAGCACTGACATAAGAAATCTAGGGTAGCTCTATCGATTTCAGACAGAACTTTAGGACAATGGGGATTACTAGAGGTGATCAGAGTCATTTCATGAGGATAATAGATGAATCCATCCAGAAGACCGGATAAATCTGCCCTTGATAGTATGTTCCTCACATGCCACCTCCTCTCTGTTTTGTCTTATCCCTTTGCTTAGTTCAGAACCCCTGATTTCTTGGCAGAATGGTGTTTCTCTCCCACTCCAACCCATCCTAGCTACAAGTTCATTTTTAAAACATTAAATAGGATCACTCCTCTCATGGCAAACCTGTGATGGTTCCCAGTCATTAGCTGGATGAGTTCAGATGCTGTCCTTAGCTCGTTACAGGTGTTTCTTTCCCAGGCTCGCCCCAGCCCCCCCTCCAGCTCCGCTGCTCATCCATCATCACTCATCCCTCACCACACCCACAGCAATAACTCCCACTGCAGAACGAACAGCGCTTCTCTCTGCACACTTCCTCCGCTTGCCAGAGCTACCCTCCTCTTCCTTCCTCCACACAGTAACTCAGCATCCTTTCCTAACTGGCTACAAGCTGGAAACGAACTGGTCCCTATATTCCTCCCACTCCTCCCTCCTCCTTCTACAGCAGCCACACTGGCCTGGAGGACACCACATCAGGCCCCATGTTAGCGTCTTGGCATTTACTGTTCCTTCTTCAGGGCGTGCTCTCCTCCTTGATCACTGCATGGCGACTCCTTTGAGCCATATCGGGCCTCAGATCTACTGGCTGCTCCCTCCAGAATCCTCCCCTAACCTCTCATTCTTAACAACACCCACTCCCTCCCTCACTGATGTACGTGTAGATCCTAGCACAGTGCCTGGCACCTAGCAGGCAGTCAAAAAACAGTGAATGACTGCTAGATAGATAAGGGGACATTTGGTGTAGGGGGATCTTTTTACTAATGTGAAATTCCTTTCCTAGGCTTTAGACCTGCCTTGTCAGTGCCTTCCAATATGCATAGTCAATGAGACGGCTCCAGCTGTGGATTCCATTTGCTGCCCCTTGGCCCGTTTCCCCGCCCTGACTTTCACGCCTCCCGTACACGGTACACGCGCCGCCTCCACCAGCAGAAGGCAGGGCTGGCCAGGTCTACATCAGCTCCTTCTGTGCTGGTCTGACCGCAAGGCTGCAGCCTCAGTGACTCAGACCCCCACGGAGGCATAGGAAGGTGCTTAATAATCGCTGCTGATCATGACTTGGGAAGCCCTTCTAAGCACATATTCTCATAGACCCTTTAAAATGTATCTCCCGGGCCACTGACAGATAAATAAATAAACAAAATGCAGTACATGCGATGGAATATTACTCAGCCTTAAAAAGGAAGGAAACTGGGACGCCTGCCACAGCATGGATGAACCTTGAGCACATTATGCAAAAGTAAAACAAGCCAGCCTCGAAAACACAAATTCTGTACAATTCCACTTAAATGAGGCGCCTAGAGTTAGTCAGATGCGTTGAGATGGAGAGTTAGTGGCATTTCCAAGGGCTGGGGGAGGCGAATGGACAGCTGCAGTGCTGAGTCTGGAGTTGCAATGTCGTGAGCTGAGAAGAACCCTGGAGATTGGTGGGGCAGCTGTGCAAATGCACTGATCACTACAGAACTATGTGCACTTAAAAATGGCTAAGGTGGTAAATTCTATGTGCTTTTTTACCACAGTTAGAAGAAACACAAAAACTGGGGAAGGTGGTAAATTTTATGGTATTTTAGTACAATTAATTTTTTAGGGAAAAAATGGATCACTCCTACACATATTGTATATGTACTTGTACTGGCAGCTTAAACTCTCTTCAAAACATTTTCTACTCGAGGAATATCTAAAGTAAGGATCTGGAGTTCGGCACTGTGGACTGGGGTGGAGGGAGGTATGCTCATGACGCTAGGAGATGAGAGCTGGGTTGTGAGTTCCCCAGAAACACTTGCCCCAGACCCTGGCTTTGACCTTTGGGATCCTGTCTCAGGAAGAGCCTCACTTCGTAACTCCGAGAGCTCTAAGGGCCTCTAACAAAGACGCTGTGTTTTGGTTTGATTATATCCAGAGGTTAATGGCTTGTAAATTTTTTCTCTTGATTGGCTTTTTAAACTCAACTTGTATTCCCTTTCTCTCTTTGTGTGTTTTTTTAATATTCTCAGGTTCAATATCATTTCAATGAAAGTTCAACATCAGGTTAATTTTCTTAAGACTTCCCTCTTCTGATTTTCTCCCAGAATTTCCCCATCTAGTATTCATTCAATACCCTGCTTTCTTTTGAGAGAAAAAACATTTGGCTACTTACACTTTGGCTGCAAAAATGCTGAACAGGTTTTAAACCCTTGGGTTTCTCGGCTGGCACTAATCCCTCGCCGTGTTACAGAAAGGGACCCCATGCACCCGTGAAGCCCCAAGGGAGTTTGTGTTCTAGGATTATTGGGTAAGGTAGATGTGGACGTGTAATGACTATGCGCGTTTAAAGAGGATGTGAATGGTGATGTTGTTTACCTCGAGTACTAATGTGTCTGCTCGGAGCACAAGGTGACAGGCAGGCCCGCTGCCCTCCTTGTGGGACTGGCCTGTCCTTTACAGAATCACGCTCTGTTTCCTGCGCGGTCTGTGATGGTTGGCGCAGCCCCTGGGCACTGAGGTCAGTGGCCCCCTTTCCCTTAAACCCAGCCGCTCGACTTCAGATTCCCAGCACATGTTTGTGACATCTGTCTCCCTCGGTGCTGCACTGCCCTCGAGGAACCTGCAGCCTGAGGTAGAGGCGTAACCCTGACCCGATGGTAAGATTCAATGTTCACCCTAACCAGAAATTAAATATCGTCTTTTAACAAGTGTTATTAATTATCAATATGTTCACTGATAAAACAACTTGTTCCATTATACAATTCATTGTCATTTCACCAATATAGCCAGCTTTTTTATTGAGGGCTTACTCTGTGTTGCACGCTTCTGCTGTGTGTCGACTCATTTAATCTCTACGACAACCCTCTGAAGGGTTGAGAGCAACCATTTTACCATCTCCCTGTTTTATCGGATGCAGAAACCGGGCAGAGAAGGGGTGCAGAAACGAGTGCAGACTCCCACGGTGAAGAAGTGGACCAGGGCCGGGCTGGGCGGGTCTGCATGCCAAGTCAGACTGTGGGGGACAGCAGAGCCTGAACTGCAGCGTGGTCCCAAAGTTTAGTCCCCACAACTCACTACCAACCAGGCAATGAGACAAGGCTGCTATGCATGGAAGTCTTTTGTCCTCTCAAAGCCCATTAGGTTGGAGCCCTAACCCCCGGTGTGATGTTCTTGGACATGGGAACTTCGGGGAGGGAGTTAGGTTTAGGTGAGACTTGCTCCCTGTCTCTCCGGCAGGTGAAGACGCAGCACGGAAGCGGTTGTCTACCAGTCACAAAGTGGGCCCTGCCCAAGAACCACAACAGCCGGCCACCGGACTGTTCACTCCTCAGCGTCCAGAAATGTGGTAAATAAGTGTCTGCTGTCTATGCCACTGGTCTATGGGGTTTTGTTACAATAGCCCAAGCAAACTAAGACAGGGAAGGGTGTTCTCTAGTCAAATCGATTTGGAAAATGCACTATATTTGCACCCCATCTTAAAGGACTCGCAATGTCTATCAGGAAATCAAAGTCGCTGAAAAGTCCTGCAGTAAAGAAAGCTGTTTTCATCGGTTAAGCTATTGCTTCTTGATTTCACTACGTAGCATCCCTCACTTACGCATACTTCACAGAACTCACATGGAAGGTGCTGCTGCGGGTGAGTACAAGGCCCAAGTATGACTGCTCACTTCTGTTCCGGGGAGGGGGGATGTAACTGCCCCACTGCCCCGAGGGTCAGCAGCTTCTGCACTGGGAGGTGTGGCAGGATAGGCTGAGAGGAGGGAGTGAGGCAGGCAGGCCCAACAACGGCAGAGCGGGGGCTGCGTCCAACAGGATGGTGAGTGGCCCTGCAGGAGAAGGCAGAGCCCAGAGGTCCCAGGATGTCTGGGAAGATCGGGGAGAAGATCTACTTCCTATGAGGAAGTCGCTCATGGGGTAAAGCTGGTGGGAACCAACTTCCCAGAGCAAAGTTTAGGGCCTGCCTTGGTGGCGGATTTGATGTTTAAATGAGAAGGGATGTTCCTGTATGGCGTTCCTTTAAACGACTCTTGGAATTATCGTCATCAGCTGGACGGAGCCCTATATGCTGCTCACCAGAAATTTAATACAGGCCGACGTCCTAAAGCGTCTCAATTTCTTTCTAGAGAAAGACAAAATGCAAGCTGAATTAAAAGACCCAGTTGAGCAAGAGAGCAAGAAAATCGTACTCGGTCACAATAGCACCCAAACAGTGTTTACTGGCAGAACTGAAAGGACAGAAAGGGGGATTAACTACACAATTTGGGTTTTGTGCCTTTGAAACGAAAGGTTCATCGTTATTCAGCCATTAGACATTTTTAATAGTTCATTCTTGTTGCAGGGGAGGGGGAGGGGGAAGAAGGGGAGATCGCCGGCAAACGGGCGGCACATGTGTCCGGAAAGCCGTCCAGCTGCCGTGTGATCTCCTAACGAGATTCCGTGTCTGCGTCAGCTGAGGGGCTCAGCCTTAAATGTTCCGTCCAAACCCCGCGTCCCGATTCCTCGCTCTGCAGAATGTGCCTGAGGGGGTTCGGGAAGGAAGCTTTGCTTCAGGTGAGGGCGCAGGTACTGCAGTCAGATAGCACCTGCGTGATGGCGGCTTCACACACAGATCCTCTGTGCAAAGAGTCCATTTGCTTTACTGCTGAAGCCAAAGCATATAAAGACATAAGTGGCTTCAGCCATTAAGACTGGAGATGTTGACACAGCAGAGGTGAACCTCAATACACAGCGATGGGCTGTTCACGCTCTTTATTTAAAACAAGGCGACATTTGTTTGAAATTAAGTTTTCCTCGGAACTGGAATGTATTGAGGTTTCATGCATCCCGCACAGAGAAAACAGGCTATTTTCAACCTGTGTGTTCATGTGTTCACCTGTAATTGCGAACTGCCTACAAGGGATGTTTTCTCCTGTGTAAATGCCAAGTGGAGGTAGCAGAGGTCATGATTATCAGTGCCATCTACTGGTCAAACGTAGCATGAGCACATGTATTGGGCACACGATGCAGCTACTGCGAGGTCAGGGGAAACGAGTACAAGGACGGATTAGACGGGAATTCTGTATTTAAGAGTGACAGTGCCTCTGACTGTATGAGCCAATCAGAAATTCAAATGCCGAAAGGGTATTGGATGCTATTAAAGAATTATTGCTACTTATCGTTTATTATTGGGGGGCTGATGTCGGACATCCTTATCTCATAAAGATTTGGTCTTCAGGCTGAATCTAGTCCCTTATTTCTTTCTGTGTGGCCTGTGAAGCTCAGAATAGTTTGGACAATGGTTGAAACATTCAAAATAAGAATATTTGGTGTCACAGGGAAATTATATGAAATTGCAGTTTCCGTGCTGTAACTAAGGGTTTATGGGAGCACAGCCATGCTCAGTCACTGACGTGTCATCTGGGGCTGCTCTCCTGTGACACCAGCTGGACTAGGGAGTTGTGGGGAGACCATACAGGTGGCAATGCTTACCAATTTATTCCCTGGCCTTTTGCAGAATAACTTGGCTGGTGCTGCCTTCGAGCTTCACTGTTCTAAGTGTGGCTGGGGGACCTGCAGCGCTGGCCATTAGGCATGCAGTGTCTCAGTCTCTGCTCCAGACCTGCTGGCTTGGGATCCTCCAAACCCAGTGGCTCCTACTCACATCGCGGTTGGAGAAGCACTGGGGTGCAGGCCCTCACTTGGGTCAGCCTTTGGTTGTACCCTCCCAACAGAGCAACCAGCCAGCAAGAGGGGGGTCTACCTAGAGCCCCCCTCTAGGCCCTGCTTGAGTAGCTAGAACCCTACAATTCCATGCCTGCAGCACTGAGGCCAGCCCCCTTTGTGGGGTCTGCCTCCTAGCTTTACCTGTGGTCAAGATGCAGCTGTTTGCTGGGTGGGAAGAGAGTGGCCTGAGCTTAGACTTGAAGGCTGGGGCCTCTTGCTTAAGTGGCAGACCCTCTGACCCTCTTTGACTCCTCACGGCACAGGGAGGGTCAGAGGCAGAGGCAGAAAGATGGGGTGGGGGGCGGGGTGGGGCGGGGCAGCTTCCTGTGAGAATCACCTTTTAGAACTCCAGAGTCCAGGAATCCTAGCCTGCCAGGGAGTTACAAAGGTATATTTGATAGTTTCTTAGCTTGACTTATAACTTTTAAACATTTAAACATATAATGTGAGCCTTAATTTATACTTTTGACTGAGGGCCCACAAATGTTAATGGTGGGTCTTTTGAATGCTTCTCAGAGTGTGTTCCAAGAACCACCTGCATCAGAATTCTTACATGTTGTTCGTTAAAAATGCAAATTCTGCCCTGACCAGTGTGGCTCAGTTGGTTGGGCATTGTTCTGCAAAGGCAAAGGTCACTGGTTCAACCCCTGATCAGGACACATGCTTGAGGTGGGGATTCACCATAGGGCGTGTGCCAGAGGCAACCAATCAATGTTTCCCTCTCATATCCATGTTTCTCTCCATCTCTTTCTCCCTCCCTTCCCCCTCTCTAAAAATAAGTACATATAATCTTAAAAATGCAAGTTCCCAGGCCCTGCTTGTAATTCTATAAATCAAAATCTTTGAGGATGGAGCCCAGGAATCTGCATGCTAAACAGGAGAAGAGAGAGGGAGGAAGCCAGAACAGAGGAAGGTGCTGACCTCAATTTTAAGATGCTCCCTTCCTCTCCCATTAGTAGTGCTCACAATGCGGCCTGGACCCACCTCTGGGAGTTGAGGGCAGGGAGGAGCTTCCTACCAGAAGGGGGAAGGGTGTCCCCTGCCACCTGTGGGGCTTTCAGGGCGGCCCTGGAGAAGGAAGTATAGGACTCAACTCATGATAGGGAGCAAAGGAGCTGGGGGCCACTGGAGGGATGAGATTGGGGATTCATGCTGAAGCCCTCCTGCAAACCATTGGGCAGGTGAGACCTCCCAGGTCCCGCAGCAGACGTGGGAGGAGCTGGGACAGGCTGCGCTGTCCCACTGGCCTGGTCTCAGATTCTGCATCTGTCTCTTAAGAATTGTATGACCTAGAGCAAGTTCCTTAAACTTCGTAGATTTGTCTCCTTGTCTGTATGATGGGGACCCCAGCACCTTCTAGGCTTGTATTAGGATTAGATGTGATGGGTAAAAACACATGCGTGGCACACAGAGCTGAATACTGCATGGCTGCTGTTCATTACGAAGCTCGTTACCTATTCCTCTGATATCATAGGCTCTTGCCACCGGTTGGTAAGACACGTTTCCTCAAGCCCTAAGTACAGGAAGCTACTTAGGCTCCAGGTACATAGCGCCTTGTGCCAGATCAGGGCTTGGCCAGTGACCTTGAACTCTCTGTGAAGGACCAACTCCCGAAGTCGCTGCCTAGCTGCTCATTGAGTGCGATTCCAAAAATGCCCCACCCATCAAGATCGGACCTCGGGACTCCCTCTCCTCCCAGTTTTTTTTTTTTTTTTGCTGACCTCTATGAAACCTTCGGTGACCCCTGTGCTGTACTGAAAACCACCACTAGGGGGAAGCAGACTCCAAGCGTCCATATGACGGGAGGGGAAAGGCTGAAAAAAAACGCCAAGCCAGGAAGGCCAAGCTGGGGGCAAGAGGGGTGGTAAACTGTAGCCTTCCTTCCAAGGCCCACCCCACCCTCTGTACACATAAATGAACATCCCTGGCCCTGCACTCGCATCACAGGATCGCTGTTTACTCTGTTTCCTCACAGAAGTACACTCCATTGTGTCTTAAATATGGCAAAGGCCAGTGGTTTGCAAACATAGCTGCACATTGGCATCTCCTGGGGAGCTCTGTAAACTCCCAGAGCCAAAACCTGGTCTCAGTTACCATCGCTGGGGTGGGGAGGCAGCGACACTGTCTAAAACACCACACAGGTGATCCCACCTTGCAGCCACATTGGAGGACCACTTGCAGGTAAAAGATCTCATTTCTTCCTAAATGGCCACTGGCGTTGGTTGCTAGTTGCCTCCTCCAAGAAGCCTTTCTAACTAATCACACTTTCTTCTCTTCCACCTCTCTGTGGATCTGTCGGTAGTTGGTGCCAGTGCTTTTGTATTTGAATGTCCATAAGGATCCCCTGGGAATACCATTACTATGCAGATTCGGACTCAGTACCTCCAGGTGGGGCTGCGATTCTGCATTCCTATGAATCTCCCAGGTGCCATCTCTCTGCTGGTGCTGGACCACACCCAGCAGGACGGATAGGACAGCGGCCTTTGTTTTAGCACATGTGCCTTTGTGATGGTTCTAGCCATTTCCTTTTACTTTTCTGCCTTCCCTGTTACAATGGGGCGGGGAACAGGAGCGGGTTTCCAATACTCTGTACCCTGCCTCTCATCCCACTCTCACATGGGCCCCCATGACACTGCCTGTTCTGTGAACCCACAGAAGAGGTCTTCATGACCGTTGAATGGAGAAATGAGCACGCGTGGTGAGCAAAGCTCTGGACTTGGAGTTGGAGACCTGGCTCCACCTCCTGTAAGCTGACAGAATTTAACCAGGTGGTAAGCTCTCTGAGACTCAGTTACCTCACCCGGTTAATGCATTTCACGACCTCGCTGTGCATCTGAGACTCAGTTACCTCACCCGGTTAATGCATTTCACGGCTGTGCAGACCAAAGGAAACAATCGTGCGGGAGCCCCCGCTCACTGACACCGTAGCACCTTCCTTCTCGCTCTCTTAGTTGGCACCGTCGCTCAGGTTTCCAGCCTTGCCCTTCACACACTCCCCGGGTGTCCTCCCTATTCCCGAGGCTCCCTGTCTCCACCCCCAACTCAGACGTCCCCCTTGGGTCCCATGCACCTAACCCAGTGCCTACAGTACTTCTCAGTCTTGTCTGCCCACCCATGTGCAATGTTGAACAAATCACAAATTGAGTCTATATTTCTTTTCATCTCCCCAAAGCCTCTTTCTCTCATATATCCCATTGCCATCAGCCTCTAGAAGGAGAGCAGCAGGGCGAGGAGTGGGCAGAAGTGATCTCAGGTGGGTGGTGGTGGTGTGGAGTAAGCGGGAAGAAATTGGGTTGAGCACAGTAGATCACCCAGCACCCTCAGGGAGGCGGCCACCAATCATAAGTCAAACCACAGAAGGGTTGTGACACTCCAGTTCCCAGTGTGCAAAAAAAAAAAAAAACCCCTCATAAATAAATAAATAAATAAATAAATAAATAAAATCCATGGGACTTTGATCTGCACAGGTGGGTTTGGGACTGTGGGAGCACTAGAGGCTAGCTGGCCAACCCAGAAGCGTTTAGCTGAGATCCTACCCACAGAAACTCAGCCAGAGAGCATGAGGTAGGAAAAGGGCCATCTCCAGAGTCTCAGCCTGGGCACCCAGCCCCACGGGACACAGGCACAGTCTCACCAGAGGCCAAGCGATGCTCTGGGAGGAGAGCACCCAAACTCCTTCAATCCCTGCTGGCCACTTTCCTGCTGTAGGAGAGGGGTGGAGACACCCGCGGGTGACAGTACTCGGTAGTACTGGTGAATGGCTGGAGGACCTGCTGGGCCCATGGAGACTCCTCTCCTCCCGGCCTTTAGTAACTCAGAAGAGAGCCGGGCCAGCAGATTTGGTTGTTCCTATAATGGGCTACACCGTGTCTCCCACCCCCAAATTCACCTGTGACTTTCTAATCCCCCAGCACAGCAGAAAGGGACCTTGAGTCACTGCAGATGTGATTAGTTAAGATGAGGTCACCAGGATGACTGTCGATCTTATGGAAAGGGGAAAGGTGGAGTCAGGGAGGACGCCCTATGAAGATGAAGGCAGCAAACACAGGGCTGGGTCTACAAGCCAAGGGATGTCAGAGATTGTTACCAAACCACCAGAAACTGGGACAGAGGCACGGAGCAGATTGTCCCCAGAGTTCTCGGAAGGAACCGATGCTGCCCACACCTTGATCTTGGACTTCTGGACGGCAGAGCAGTGAGAGAATATATATCCATTTTTGAGGCTGCTCATTCTGTGGTACCGTTACAGCAGCCCCGGGGAGAAGAGGCTGGTACCACCACTGAGCCATTGCCTGTGGGCCTCCCACCACCCTGAAAACGTGGCTCCTTCCCCCTGGGCTTGCACCTGCTCCGCTCCCTGCAGGAAGCAGAAGCTAGCCCGTTCTCACCTGCCCCAGACTCGGGTGGCCATTTGTTCCCTCTGTACCCATCAAAAGCTCTTCCACCCTCCATTAGAACCCCGTGGTTGTGCATCGCGTTATCATACTCTCTTTTTATTTCTGTTGCCTCCACTAGTGGGTGAGCCCCTTGATGACAGGGACCTGTGTCCTGCTGGGCACAACAGCCTGGCACAGAGCAGGCCCTTCAGCAGTCCTTAGGGCGTGAATTCATCACCAACTCTCAAAGCGAGGTCCTTGGACCGATGGCAACAGCAGCAGCATAGCCCGCGAACGGGCGCAGACTCTCGTTTCTGTCGCCTCTCCAGACCAGCTGAGTCGGAAACTCCCACCCAATTCCAGCCTTTCTCTCTTGCTCTGTCTCGACCATGTCACTCTCCAAACTATGCCTCAACACGTCTTAGCCTCCTTCATTCTTTGAAGTCACCAAA
This sequence comes from Tonatia bakeri, assembly GCA_004024845.1. Classification (NCBI taxonomy): domain Eukaryota; kingdom Metazoa; phylum Chordata; class Mammalia; order Chiroptera; family Phyllostomidae; genus Tonatia; species Tonatia bakeri. Next base: position 55,699 of record PVIA01007061.1, read on the forward strand.
CCTTCCTCTGTTCTGGGCCTTTGAACCTGTCTTTCCATTGCCTAGAAACTCCCCTCCCTTCTTCTATTAACTAACGCTCATTTATTCCTTCTTCAGGTTGAAAGTGAAATATTGCTTTGACCAGCAAGGGTCCTCCTCCTCCTCCTCCGAGATTCCAACCCTACCCTTGTCTGTCTCCGCACTCGTCCAGTTGGCTGAACCTGACCCCTTCTCACCTCCTTCAGCCTGGAGGAGCAGCCCGTCTCCGAGCCCGACACACAGGATGGGGCTGGCGGTTTTGCTGGGTCGCTCTGAAAGTGCACAAGCATTAGGTGGAGAACTTCCCAATTTGTCTACTTACTTTTTTTTTTTATCCTTTGACTAAGCATTTAGCTGCCAATAAACCTCGGATGGGAGGGGGCGTTAGACGAAGAGACATGTGTGTATGCGTGATTTAGACAACACAGTTGGAGAGAGAAGGAAGAAAAGAACTTCACAGTCGGGGGTGCGTGGACAACAGGCGGTTGCCGCGACTCCACCTGAGCCTGTCCCTTTGCTCCTCGAAGGGCTATCCTCTCTGATACTCTGAATCTCCGTGGGCGAGGTCGGGAATAGAAGCGGAACTTGGAAGGAAACCAGCGGGGAAGCACATGTTGTATCTCTATAAATGGTTTCTACTCTCTAACCCAAACAAGCCGCTTTAATTGGGATATCACATAAACCATAGAATAAGATCTTTCATCCACTCTCAGGATTAGAAGGGACACTGGATGAAGTCCCGTCCTGTGACTTCTGCAGGAATCCCCTCTGCAGGTTTCTGATGGGAACTCACCAGCCCTCGGTTCCCCGCTTCCCCAACTTACAAGGCAGCCGGTTCCGTGTTTGGAGAATTCTAATGGTGGGGAAATTCCCTGCAGCTCGGTGCCCTGTATGTGGTAGTGGTTTATTGATTAGATAAACAAACACAGAAAACATTTACAGTCGGGACAGTAGATAATATTTTAAAGTAACATCATGCTATTCTTTTGATAAAAGATTGTGGAACATTGTCTTAAATGTTTGAAATAGAGTCTGCAGTTTTCACATTGTACCAGATACACATTCTCTTCCAGCTTTATTTATTTATTTTTTACTGAACAAATAAAAAAAGGAGACAATAAATTCTTTCTTGGGATATAATCAGGCTGATTACCAAATATTTACCAAGTGACTGAGCAAATTCTCATAAACGTTTATCGAGTATCTCAGGTCTTGAGATGTAACTCTCAGGCGGGACTCCTGTGCCCACTGCAGGCATGACCAGCCCCCGCAGCACTCATGTGGGGCCGCCGGGGGGGTGCACCGTGGGGGCCAAGGGCAATGGTGGATCCTTCTCCAGCGCTGCCCCTGCTACGGGCTACCTGTGTGACGTCACCGGAAGGAGACTGACTTGTGCAGTGACCTACGGTCCACTCTACTCTCCTTTCTTAGTTTGCATTCCTTGCTCTTTTCAGGAAATGACATGACCTCGAGTGAAGAAATGTAGCTAAAATACTCCAGCACCTGCATTCCTCACCATTCCACAGGTCTCTGATTTCTACCCCTCAGAATTGGAGGGGTTGTTGAGTAGAAGGAAGGACAGACACTCCTCAAAACCTTTATTTAGGCTAAAAATCACTTGATTGTTTTACTTCCCTATCGATTACCATTCACTCTCATCCCCAAATTATTTGGCTTTTATTGCCTTATGGTCGGATCTCCAGATTTCAACCTCAACATTCTTCCCACTCTCCCACACTGTGACCCATCATCTTTAGCAGGTTATTTCCCTGGAATATTAATGGCTCGTGAAGCCCAGAATTCCTTAGGAGGTCTGAATTATTTCACGGGGGGAAAAAGGAACTTTAAAATAAAACAACTTCAGGTTCCCCAACCAAATTCCTGAAGAGGAATCTGCTTCTCAAATCAAAGCTAACCGTTCCCATCACAAAAGCCTAAATACCTCCACTGTGCTTCTGTGAGATTCAGAGCAGCAAACCCTGTTCTTTCTGGGGCACTTTACATGCAGCATTTAAAATCTGTTAGTAAATTGGGTCCTTTTTCCTCCATGTCTTTGTTAACTGGTTACACGCTTTCCAACCTGTTCACATAACCCATAATATACATGGAAACGTTTACCCAAACCTCGGGTTTCTCGTGAGTTGGGGGAAGAAACTAGGGCAGGGCTGGAGATGGGAGGAGATGTTAATTAAATGACCATAACTGAAGGGAGACGTTGTAAAAGCTGTTGAAAGAGCAAGGGAGTTTCCAGACTGTCTTCGAGGTGGCACGCCAGGCTGTGAGCCTTTGCTGGCCCGTTTTACCCCATAGAGGCCAACGCCTGTTGTTCATGGCGTATGTTACAAGTCTGCTAAGGCGGAAGTGAACTTGCAGAGAACCAATAGCAGACAAGTGGTTCCTGTTCACAGTGTGCAGACAACCCTGCTCGTGGCAACAGAGCAGCATTTTATAGTCTCAGGGAAAGAACATAAAAACCAGTTCTAACGTCTGACTGATTCCATCATGAACTTATCATAATCAAAATAAACTCATGGATTAATGATGGCAATTTTATATTTATATGAGAGTCAATGATTTTACCTTTCTTAAAATGACCGTTTAATACTAACTGGCTGAGTTATTTTCTGATTATAATCCTTGTAGCCGCTTACATTTATTTTGCTCATTCATCCTGTAAATGCATGTAAATTTATTAACACCACAATTGATTGTTTCAATCATTCTCTAAATATCCTTCAGAAGCAGTAACTTTCATAAAGGCAAAGGTTTTGGTATCAAAGGAAACCAGGATATACCAGAACGAGTATATCGGCAGCACCAAGGGCGGGGCACGGTTCTGTTATACACGCCCCTTTGCAGAGGTGGTTGGAAGCCACTCAGAAGACGGAAAAGACGCGGGTGCATCAGGGCCTGGTGGTTGCTAGGCAGAGAAATCGTCTTGTAGGCCAGAACGCACTGTTTGAAGTATTAAGTGCTCAGAAATAAAGACAGAAAAAAAAATGATAGTCAAGAACCACTTTTTTCTAAAGAACAGTTGAGTTTTAGCTAGAAAAAAAAAAGGAATTAAAAAGGATCTGGAAGCAACCAGCAATAGGAGAAAGATAAGTAACTTGTAAATATTCTGGGAGGCTGCAATTCAAAGCTTTCAGCACTTAGGTTCCTGCAATGGATTGATCTGACTGGAAACAGAAAGACAATCTCAATGTACGGTTTGGGGATAGAAAAGAGAACTACCTAATTTATCCCTGTTCCGTTAACCAGCGATAGTAAGCTGCTTTTGAGGCCTGAGGCTCTCTCGATCTCTTTGTTTGGCTGGGGGTGCTTCTGACACTGTTTGAGTGTAACGTCTCTTAGAAAGGGCAGTCCCCAGAAAGGTCTTTCTCCCTCAGTAAATTTGCCGAAGGAAGCTTCCGTGTTTGCACCCTGGACTAATCATCATATCTTTAGGTAGTTTTTGAAGTCACCGATACAGATTTAATGATACGACGTTAATCACAGCAGTTAGCCAGAACTGAAGCAAGTTCAAACTTTGTCCCCACATGGATGCCTCACCCTTTGCCAGTGACCCACAGCACCTGACAATGCCTTTCTCTGCAAAAAGTCCCTTTTGGGGCAACATCCGGCCAGTGCTGTCTCTGCTTTGGGCCATTTATGCATTTACTTTAAATGCACAGCTGCGGAAGTTGTCTGAATTGAATTTTCATTCTCTGACCAAAGTTTTCTTCAGTTTTCAAGGTTATTCAAGCAGCAAATCTAGCCCTTAGACAGAAACAGTAGGCTCTGTACGTGACGTTCTATCGTCGAGCGCCTGTCTAACTAAGCGCAAACGTAGTGGCCCCAAGACGGACCCACGGTTTACACGGTCTTGCGTGTTGTTCAAGATGGTGAATATTTCCTTGGCCCTGCGCTGAGTGAACCACTTCACAGGCATCATCCTCCTAAAATCTCAGGGTGTTAAACCCTAGTTTTAGAGATGAAATGCAACTGAGCCATCTTGAGACTACAGGTTCAATAACCTGCTTACGATCACACAGCTACTGTAAGTCTAAGTCTGGAGTGTGTGCCCTAACCCTCCACCCAGTCAAAGCCTCTTCAGTTACAGTACCCCCCCAAAAAAACAAAACAAAAACAAAACACCACACCTCATCAGCCACTTAGCTGGTCACTGTGCCAGCAGCCGAGGAGGGACACATATACTTTCTCCCCTTTAAGGTTTTATTACACCATGTACTCCATTTAGATCTTGAATACATTCTTCATGCTGCCCTTGTTCAGATTCTAGAAGACTTTCTTTTCCCAGTAGGTGCAAGAAAACATTTTTTCCAGCAGCAACCCCTGAGGGCCATCCGTCCTCTAGCTGTAGCGTCTTTCTGCATCGTTGTCTGTCACCTCCTTATGTTGAGAGAGCTATTAGAGCCGGGGTTCTCAGTCTGGGGTCCATGGACTTCGGTTTGCCCAGTGCTTTTTCCTGCAGCTACTGGGATGATCGTCCGTTTTTGTTTTCATTTTACTGACCTGACTTATTACATTAGTTGATTTTCCCGTGTTAAACCAACCTGGCATCCCTGAGATGAATCCTATTTGGTCACAGTGTGTAAATCTTTTTTTTTTTAAATTGATGTTACTAAAGTTTTTATTGTGGTAAAATATATATCACATAAAATTTGCCATTATAATTATTTCAAATGTATATTTCTTTCTAAACTGATTTGAGAGAGGGAGGGAGGGAAGGAGGGAGAGGAGGGTTTTTATAGGCTGGGAGTTTCAGGGGGAATCTCAGTAGAATTTGCATCACCTCTCCAGGTGCGCCCTCTCAGTGGTGTGTTCTCTACTGATTGGTCAGCACCAGGGGGTCATTAGTCATTGCAGCTGGTCCTGGCATAACCCTCCTGGTTTTGCTGCTTGTCTGGACCTGGAGCTGAAATACAACTGAGGCCTAGAAGTCATCCCTAGGGAGGAAACATCAGGAGGGTCTATACCGCACGACCAGGGGTGGAAAGGCCACCTTGGGGGCAAGGTCCAGGCCACTTTCGCCTGTTGCTAAGCAGCCAGGGCTTCGTGCACCCGGGTGACCTTCTGTACCTGGCTGTACATTTCTTGGCCAATTTGTTCAGCTCTCTCAGTTTCCTAGCTTCTTGCTATCCCGCCTCATCTCCACTCCTCACCCCTACTCCCATCCATGCTGAATTATTTGGAAGCAAGACCCAAATAACAAAATTATTTTATCCATAAATATTTCAGTATATATATGTGTGTGTGTGTGCACATATAGATGTGTGTGTGTATATATATATGTGTATATATGTATATGTATGTGTGTGTGTATGTGTGTATACACACACACACATATACATATCTCAAAAACAAGGACTTTTAAAAGCACACCCCCATAATCACTGCACCCTAGAACTTAACAATGTTTATATTCCCTATCAGTACCCAGGCAGCTCTCTGTGATTGTCTCACTGGGTTTTTACAGTTGTTTGGCTCAAATCCGGACCCTCATAAGTCCTCTACATTGCATTTGGCTGGTAAGCCTCTTAAATCTTTTTTCATCTATAGGTTCCCACTGTCTCTTTTTTATGCAGCTTGTTGAAGAACAGTGATTTCTGTAGCCCCGCACACGGTCCCATCGTCCGGTTTTCCTGATCACATCCCTGCGGGGCAGGCAGTTCCTCTGGGCTGGAGGTTGGATGTGGAGGCGCACTCGGCCGCACGCAGGTTCAGTGTTGTTGTTGCTGCAGGAGTGCCGCACGGGAGTGCCGAACGCTGTCGCTGCGCCCTGTCAGGAGGTGCCTGAGTCTGGCTGTCTTTTTTGTTGCGTTAGAGTCATTGGAGGGCTCGCCGCGCAGCCCGGTTCATTCGCCCTAAAATTCCCGTTCTCTGTTTCACCCAGTCCTTCAGCAGCCCCCGAAAACCATTTGCCTTGATTCACGATTTCGTTAGAGGTTATGAAATAGTGATACTCTCATTGTATTATTTCTTCTGCATGTATTAGCTCAAATTTTCCTGAAAGAAGAAATTTACTCCATAAATTATATGATTACTCTTCAATAACAACTTCAGTGCAGGTCTGCAGAAGAAAGAATTGAACGATTGTTTTGCCTTTCTCTTTATTTCCCAGTTTTCCGAATGAGCTGGATTCCTAGCCCCCTTCAAAGAGATGTGTGTGTATGGTATGGTTATATGAAGTCATAGACTTAGCATTTTCAGTGTGTTTCAGTACTTTGTGGTAATAATTCTGTTGCTGGAATTGTGTAATCTCTGGCCTATGGATTCTTCTGCTTGGTTCTTACGCCTTTTGGGTAGGACCTTATGGTCTTTGATAGATTCTCTACTTGCTGGTATAACAAGACATTCCAGGCTCATCTCCAACCTTGAATCAGCCCTTTCTCCAAGGAGCTCTGCTCCTTTTAGTGGGAAACATCATTTAGAAAACACAATCTGGGCGCTAAGGAAGCTCACTGCTATGGTTAGTCAAGGTATCTAGGCCTTTTCAACAGATATAGCTAGAAAGAATTTTTTTAAACATTCAATACATATGTATCCTTACTAATATTTCTAATTCAAACTTAAGACACAAGTTTCTATTTAACCTCTTTGATTTGCTATTTATATCTTTTGTTTTCTTGCACTGAAATCTTGGTTCCTAACCAAAATATACTTCATTTCCTTTGCTATGAAATATATTATTATTTCATAATAACTGTATTTTACCATCAGAAAATATCATAATAGTAATGAAAAAACATGCTGATAATTTCAGTAATTTACTGAAAACCATGTGAAATTTCATTGTAGTTTTGGGATCATGTAGTTTTTTTCTTTGTTTTCTTGGCATACACCCCACCAGAACCATACAGTCCAATTACTGTGGTTTAAAAATAGAAGCATTTAAAAAGTCCACAGACAGAGAGCAGGATGACAGCTGTGTGGGGTGGGGGGTGGGGTGATGGGTAGAGGGATCAGACAGAAAGGAAGAGAACTCATGGACAAGGACAACAGGGTGGTGACTGTGAGTGGGGAGGGGGTGTAAGGGGACTACGTGGTAATGGAAAACAGTACATTAAAAATAAATAAATAGATAAATAAATAAATAATGAAAAAGCCCAGTTCAGCTGAGCCCCCAGGGGTTTAGCCAGCTTTGAAGAGAGAAACGATGCCCCCTGGAGGGGTTATGATGTGGGCACTGCAGCCGCCTGGTCATTACCTCAGTTTTCTGCTAACTCAGGGAAGAATGTATATGTTAGTTGGATCCATGATAATTGCTTTAACGTAATCATTCATATTTAGTAGGGGTCAGACTCTTGCTAATGATCGAGTACCCCACTGGCTGAGGGCAAATTTCATTCATGAGGCTTTCGTCTGTAAGAGGAAAGTGCGAAGTCCTAGAGCCGTAGAGCCACGACCTTCAACCCGTGAGCCGCAAGACTTTTTAAAACATACAGTGCCTGGCTGTTTAGTCATGGGCACCTCTTTCCCCTTAGATTGTCCAATAAAAAAAACGACACAACAGCCACCCGGTGTGAACACCCCATCTCGAACCATAAATATATAGGTCATCTTATAAATGGACAACAGGGTGGTGTTTGTGAGGGGCGAGGGGGGTACAAGGGGACTAAATGGTAATGGAAAACAGTACAATAAAAATACATACATACCTACAAACATATTAAAAAATTGAAAAGTCCAGTTTTCAATTTTTTTACCAATTAGGTTAAAAAATTAACCTGCATCTTATTGGTCACATTGCATCATAGATTGCATCTCATCGGTTAGTGCTTGTTTATAATCCTTATATGCAAGTAAAGGCACCTGATTTTTTTTAAAAAAGGGTAGGTAACTACTATTATTTTTGTAAATTAATCAAAGTTAGTAAAATCATTTATAAATGTAAATTAATCAGACAAACAAAAATATAATATATATACATTTTTTTTCTGGTGTGTCGCAGGATGTTAGTAATTCATTTCCCTGCACTGTGAGAGGAACAGGTTGAAAATGCCTGGCAGAGAGGTTGGAGAGCGGCTGAACCTTACAGGTCGCCTGGTTTAATCAGCTCAGTCATTATCGCACTGACGCTCCAATTCTTACAGTGCAGCCCTTTGCCACCTGACTTTGTAGTTCCTCCCATCAAAATGAGTCTATTTCCCTATCCCGTGACTCTGAGTGCAGCTCTATGAATGGCTTGCTTTGGCCAATGAGATGTCAGAACATAGGCTCCAAGCGGAGGCTTGCAAAGCCACTGTGTGATGAGGCTTGTTCGGCTCCACGTTTGCCGTGAAAAGAATGTGCCTGTGCTTGGCCTGCTGGTTTGAAGAGGTGGGCGGGCACCGCACAGTCCAGTCACACTAGCCAATCCCACCTGAGAGCAGCCAACCCCCATCACATCCCCAGACGAAGAGTGAGACCCCTTCCTGAGATCAGCGGAGCCACCCCACTCAGCCCAACCTAGATTGGCGAAACCTCCTGGGTGCAAGAAGTGACCGTTGGCTGTTGCTGCTGCCCGTGAGGACCTGTGCCTATGACACGGCAGTTTTTCTGACAGCTGCTGACCCACATGCCAATCCATCTCCATCAGACGCTTGCGAGATGGGAGATCTCTGTGGATACCCCACTGAACAGCTGGCTCAGTTTGGGAGTTTGAGCTCCCCGTGGGGTCACTCACATGGGAAAGGGTCAGAGACCATAACCACAAATCTGAGCTGCCTTTTCTGTTGGGAAGGAATTCTGATTTGAAAGCCATTCAAATGCTAGGCTGGGGGCTTCCCCAGGGAAACTGAGGACTGAAACGTGATGTTTAGTAACTGGGGGGAACCCAGGTCATTTCCAGCTGCAGAGTGTCTGAAGCTGGTATAGGAGACTAGAGCATGGAACAAGTGGTCCCACTGTAGGTAATCAATCCCCTGTTTCAGCGTGCGATTCACCAAGTGCAAGGTCAAACAGATAACCAAGGCTCTCCTGCCAGGTATCAAGAATGTGCAAAGCACAGAGCACCAGGAGCCTTCACTGTGGTTTTTCCTGAGCTCCACACCTGGCTTCTTAAACCAAGGGGATCCATTTCCTCTCAAACCTAACCCTGCCGTACAGAAGATGGTTGTTTCACTGGAAGCAGATATTACAGGTTTGTGGGCCTAGAGGATTTACTCTAACTCAATAGACATGCTTGAGTACCTATTTCTGCTGGAAACAAGTGGTCTCCGAGGTGTGAAGGGGACTGGGAATCAGATCTGCCCTCACATTCCAGGTTTAAGGCACAGTCCTCCTCAAAAAACAGGCAAATGCATACATGACAACAATAGAGGTGACACACAGTAGGCAGAATAGAATGATACTGGAAGACAGAGAAGTGGTTGTGGGACCATGACAACACACACACACATGCACACACACACACACGCACACACAGAAGGCTGAAAAAGGGAGTGGTTTTGCAGGGGAAACGTGATAGAACCTTGGTTTGGCGTGCATTCTATTTACAGTGTGGTAGGACCTCTACATGTCCTACATGCACGTGTATAAGCTCCATCTTTCTCCTAGGCCCTCTTCTGCTGCAAACTGTCTTCTAATTTGAATACCTTTTGAAGAACAGAAACAATAACTTGGTTTTCTTTGATCTGCCCCCAGAAACCAAGCAAAATGCTCTACTCATAGAAGACACTTAATGAATATTTGTTAGATGGATGGATGGATGGATGGATGGATGGATGGGTGGATGGATGCATAACCAAATGTATTTGAGCAGTGAGTGGTTTTACCTCTGCTTCTCAGAGTTCCTTAGAACAAAGAAGTAAAGGAGAGTAGAGATTGGAAAGGGGTTGCAAGATTTGTGGGTAAAACAAGCAGATCTAATTGATATGAAAGAAGGGGCAGAACTTATAAAAATAAGTTGCTTTTTGGAAAGCCAGAAAAGAGAGTAGAGATGGTGACATAATCGACTTGGTGTGCAGATAGCAAATGCAGTTTTACATTCCAAGGATATGCAATTAAAGTTTAACTCCAAATGCCACCCAGTGTTACTGCTCTTAATGTCACATTAAGTCAAAGCCCCTTCCGGCTTGTTGGTACTTGTCTCTGACTGTTCGGCCTCGAGCAGTTATTTTTATTGCGTTAGATAGCATTTGTTTGTGTTATCAAACCGGAGACTTTCTGCTAAGTCATCCTGAAGTCTAACTTGATTGCACAACACGCTGTTTTGTAATTAAATTAAAATCGCAGGATGTTTTGGATTAGAGGAATCTTCCTTCAGCCAGATCCGAGGTTAGTAAGAGACTGTGGCCCGTCTGGAATAGAATTCCCTCATCCAAAACATCCGGAACATTTCGCCGGGTTAATCTGCAACTTACTGGGAGATTTTGGGTCCAACTTTCTAGAGATTTCTGTCTGTTTCCATTACTCTTTTCAAATCAGGTCAATATGGATTTATTCAGCTCTCTTATTGAAAATCATATGAAAACTATTACTGAGTCAAAAGAATAAAGAAAACGGCAGATAAAATGCAAGGAAAGGAAGAAAAGTAATGAGCAAATAAACAAGTTCATTCATGAATAAAGAATTTATTCATGAATAAATAAATTCATTCATCCAACAAATGAATTTACAGAGTCTTTATTTGTAGCACGCACTTAGCTAGGTAAGTACTATGCCATAGAGAGAAAATTATAAGTAAGCCACTGCTTCTGTTCTCCAGAAGTTTAGAATTTTACTATTTTTCAATTAAAAATTTGCCACTGGACAATTTAAATTTAATTTATATTGGTGTTTTAATCCAATCAAAAACTTCATGAAGAAATAACCATGAACCATTTTCTTGCATCTTTAGAAAGCTATTGAACATTCTGCAGGGAAAAGCCTGACAAGAGTCACGTTGCCCCCCTGGAGAGTATAGTGTGTTTTGGCTGCATTGAATCCCATGGCCCCTGGCCGGTAGGCTACAGGAAGAGAATTTTAAAATATATTTTTCCATTAGGGGCTGTAGGCAATAATCCCTGGTACAATACACCAGCTCCACTTTTTTCTCTGAGCATTTCCAGGAGCTTCAGAAGGAATTATCTTTAGCAAAAAGACACGTTGTCAGGCAGGGCAAATGGTGCCGCAGCTCTGAAACATATTGAGGAAATTTCCATTGATCCCTCTGTGCCCCAGTCTTGGCCTCTTGCTGGCCAACCTGCCGTTCTTCATTCTCCGATGATACAAAGTGTGGGGGCCGCAGAACCGCCATGCTGGAGTGTGGCCAGAAAGGGTAAGGAGGTGAGGTGGGTGACACATTCTTGCAGAAGGGATGGTTATCACACGCATGGCATTTGAGGGTTGGTCCCACTGCCCTGGGGGCTTAGTCTGTTGTGTTATGGAGTCCCACACACTGAGTGGCTTGTATACAACAGAAATTTGTTTCTTACTGTTCTGGACACTCGGGGTCTGAGATCAGGGTGCCGGCATGAGTGGGCTCTAGGGAGGAGCCTCTTTGGGCTGCAGAGTTCTCGCTGTGTCCCCACATGGTGGAGAGAGAGTGGGAGCGCTCTCTAGGGTCTGTCAGATAAAGGCATGAATCAGCTCCTAACGGCCCCACCTCCAGCAGATGGAGTTTATAGAGGCTACTGGACATTTTATTACTGTTGGTAAATGATGTGCTGTGAATTCTTTAATCAGTAAAAGTTGTTATAAGTGTATTTACATATGTATACATACACCTGTACAGGTATGCACTTCTGCTGTACATGTACGCACTTCTGTCTGTATCTTTATATTTAGACACACACTTTTTTGGGCACTGGTCATTTGAGGCACAGGGTGGATAGTGATGAATGCTGGAAGGGAGGGAGCTGCCTGGGGTGATGAAGGCGGATTCCCTAGGACACGGGCCAGCTGTCCCAGGCTTCAGGAGTGGGTGAGAACCAGTGGAGGCAGGAGAAATCGAGATACCCATTTCCTCAGAGGCCTTTCGCTTTGCTTGTCCCACTGGTCCCCAGGAGGAGAAGGCGGGTGCGTTTCTAACAACAATGAGGCCACTGCCTGCCCGGGGCTGTCCTTGTGGCCCCTTTCCTGGGAACTGAAATGGACACAGGCTCTGGGAACCACAGCAAAAGTGTATAAGAAGCTGGGATGAGCTCAGGAACCATGGAAGCCTCCAGAAATGGGAGTGTTCAACTTCAGTGGCTCCAGGCTCTGGGCAGTGTAGAGCAAACTGTAGTGAGAACGGCTGAGTCCCACTAGCAGAAGAACATCAGCTAGCAGGGGTCTCTGCAAAGGAATGTTTTTCTTTCACTGGACTTGTGGGCTCGGGATTCAAACTTTATTATGAAGGGGAAATAGAATTGGGTCCCAAAATATTTGTTTGTGTTTAAAAAGTCCCATTCCATGTATGGAGTGGGACAGCATTTTGCCCTTGTATCTATTGTAGTGTACAAATTTTCATGGAAGTACAACGTTCTGGAAGGAACCAGGACCCTGAAAACATCGGGGCACACACACTTCCTTTTCACCCTTACACACACACACACACACACACACACCCCACCCATTACTGTCTCCGAGGAGTCTCCAAGATGAGGCCAAAGTGGAGAAAGGACAGAGTTCCCCTTCCTGCCCTGCCATCAGCCCCATGAACAGTTGGGGGAGTGGGGAGGTGGGTGCTGCTGTGACCCCGTCTCAGCACTGGCCCTCTGTAAACTGCTGGAGAGGGGTACACAATCCTGGACCAGTGTGACCCCAACATTGTATGTGTCCTGACTTGGATGTCCCAGAGTATTTTGAAGGAAACATCTACCCATAGGTGAATTAAAGTTGTCACCAGGCTTGGGACCCTTGGGACAAGTCCATCTGTAGGGAAGGAGGTAGGGTGGAAGCAGAGATGTCAGAGGCCAGGGGTGCCTGACCTTGAACGAGAAATGCTGGTGTAGGACTCTAAGTGGGAAGAGCTTATGTACAGCTATGGTGTTGGGGTAGCTATGCCTGGGGGCCTTTTCTAGAAGCTGTATTTGCATGGAAAACATACTATCACTCTCTTCATGTGTTTATTCAGAGGAAAGGCTGATGGAGCTTGAGGGTGGAGTAGGGTGGTGGGGGACTTGAGCCAAGCCATGGGTCTGTTGAGAAGAGCCTGCATTTCCCCCTGAAGATAATGGGGGGAAAGAGATCACTGCTCAGAACTCAGAAATGTAGGGCAAGGGCTCGTAGAAAAGCCTGAAGTTTCTGCCTGCATTCCATTTGAACTGTGTACTGCACAGCGTAATTTTTACACATGTGGAAAAAGAAGATAAGAGGTATGAGACATACAAGGTGTTAAATAGTTTTAAAAATGCTTGTTGATTAAGGGCAGAATCGAGACTTATAAACAGGAAAAAAGACCTCTTGATTAAGTTCTTCATAAAAGGCAGTTACAAATCTTTGAGGAAGCTGAGGAAGTACAGTTGAGGTGTGGGGCATGTGTGGTCAGGGGACAGGGGGACAAGGACCAGATCCTGGCAGTCAAAAATTCAGGAAGGAAATCCCTTATTGTTAGAAAATGATTTCCACTCCCCATCACAATCATTTGAGTTAAAATAAAGTGAGACACTCGAAAGAACAACCGTTTCCAAAGCAATCATCCGCAGACCTGTGTTGTAATTTAGATGACCCTCGTGGTCCCAGGCTGTTTTGAGAGGGCCGTGGTTTGTCATTGAGTCTGCTTTCAGTAGGTGGCACTTTATGTGTGCCTTGCACTTTTTGCAGACACTTGCACCCTCCTGGAAATGGCCCTGAGTCCAGCCACTCTTCAGAACCCCAGGGATGAGGAGCTGGAGAGGTCGTTTTTTTCTGCTGACTCTGGTCATGCGTGGCTGGGTGATTTATGGACAGGACCACGGCCACATCCATGTCTCAGAGTCCTTAATGAGCAAGCGAAGGACTCAGCCCAGAACCACTCAGGTGAAAAAAGTCCTCAGAATATGAGTTATTTGAATAATCAGAACAATCAGAGTGGTTTTTTTTTTTTTTTTTTTTTATCACGTTCTGACTTCTCAGCTGCACTTTTTAAATGCAGGCTCTTTTTTACGGCCCAAAGGAATGTATGATGTTAACATCAGTGTGACTAGACCAGATGTCATCTGAGAATGAAGGCAAACAAAACCGGAAGAAGGTCAAGAAAATGTGTCCCATTTTATAGGCTATGTCTCAGAAATCCCCATCGGCAAGCTTGGGAGCACACGCCAGATAACTAACTTCTAGAGCAGGTCATTCAGGAGATGGCTTTTGAGCTCTTAGTAAAGAAAGAAGCTCCCGAGGCGAGCCAGCATGACTCCCCGTGAGCAGGAAAGGCTGCCTGGGACTCCTCTTCCAGCGAGTTTCCTGGGGTGCATTGCCACATCCCTTCTGCTCTGCTGTTGGCCAGGAAAGAGCGACAGGGGCCTGACAACCTGAACAGACTCAGTGATGGTGCCCAGGATGGCGACCCTGCAAAAGGTGTCTGTGTCCTGTGGTCCTGTTCTTGCTCCTGTTTATTCAACCCAACAAATAATTCACTAGGTCCACATACACCCGTAGGGTATGGATTTCATGCAGGGCACTCTTTCAGGCAGGGGATAGAATGAAATCTCTCAAACCCTGTCTCCAAGGGGCTTGCCATCCAGTGGTGGGAAGGGACAAGAGCATGACTAACTACCACACCAGCCAGAGGGACAGAATCACAATAAGAAAAGCGCCAAGTGCCATGGAGGACAGAGGAAGACAAAGGTTCCTTTCAGGGAGAAGGTGAAACAGGCTCTACAAGGCATCCAAGGTGACGTTTGGAGGAAGAGCAGAGATAGGAATAGTGAAGACAGGCACTTTCCCCAAACAGTGTGAGCAGAATGCAGACTGGAGAAAAGGTTAAGCACCCGATCCAGTGTGATGGAAGCAGCGGGCCTTGGAAGGAACATTGGGACTGCTAGGGCTCATTCCTCTAGCTGGAAATTAGCCACGGGGAGTCCTTGGTGGGCAGGTGATCAAGTGTTTGGGTTCCGCAGTCACCCAGTGTGGCATTTGAATCTTGCCAGGGCCACCCCTGTAGCCACGCAACTGAGCAAGTTATGGAACTTCTCCAAGTTCCAGATGCCTCAGACCGCTGGGATGGGCACAGTTATAACGCCTGACTCAGAGGGTCACTCCGCAGGCCCAACAAGCCTGTGGCAGCTGGGAACTGCCACAGAGTAAATGCTCTCTAGGCACTGCTGAATAAAGCCCAGAGTTAAATTGGAGGAAGCTTTGCCTTTGCAAGTTTTACCTGGCAGTGCTGGGTGGTCTTGATCAGAGCACACCAAAGGGCATAAAAACGTCCTTCTGATATTTGATCCCAATCTAGGTCAACGGGGAGAGCCTGGAGGCTGAGCCACAGACCAAGCAGACCCCCCCCCGGCAAGGGAAGTGGGAGGGTGGGGCGGGCAGGTGCCATGGGGTTTGGCGATAGACCAGGGGTGGGGGCCAGAGCTTGGGAAAAGCAAGGAGGAGACATGCATGCTGGCCTACTTCTGGATTTGGGAGTCTGGGAGTGCGGGTGGGCCTGGGTAGGGGATGTGGTTTGAAGCTACTACATTATTAAAGGTAATTTTCCCTCATCGACCCCACAGTTTTCATTTATTCATTACTGTTGTTTGAGAGTCATTTACAACTGTTATTTAATCATGAACTAAGGCACACGTTTCAACTAGCAAAAAATCTAAAATTATGACATCAGGTGGCTCCTAGCTATTCCCTGTGTGTCAAGCATCCGTAGAAAACCCGTTTTTCTCTGGCAAATGCCATTCCTTTTTACCCCCGACTTGCATGGCGTGACTGATAAGGGAGTGGGGGGAGGGGTGAAGTTGGGAGACGAGGAGAGAACGTTCATCCTACAAGGCAGCCAGCATCGTTTGAATGCCAGCTTCCAGAATAGCATTTGGCTTCATCCCACTGAAATCCTGCCACCTTTCCTTGGGTCATGCAAGGTCACTTAAACTTATCTCCACCCAGACGCAGTAAGATTCTAAACAGTCAGGAACACAGGAAGCCAGCCAGAAGGACTCATCTTGTGAGCAACTGCAGTATCTTAGAGGAGCCTTTTGCAGCGATAATTTGGTGCCCTTCTCCTGCCAGGCGGTGAAACATTGTGATACTCTTGGGTTGAACTCCAGGTTGAAAGATACTTTGAGGAACTCTTGGAGTCCAGCTCCCTCAATTCATGGGAGAGGAAATTTATGGGTGAGGCACAGAGAGTTTCATTGCCCAAGTCAAGGTCTTGTGGCTAGGTAAAGAAAAGAGTCAGACCCTGAAGCTCCACTGGCTGAATTGCAGTCCAGCGATCTTCCCTTTGGTTGCCCCACGTCCTAGATCACTCCTCAGCTCCTGACACTCCAGCCTTCCTCCAGGAATATGATTTTGCGCTCATGATGGACTACTTCTGTCACTCACTATTTTGTTCATGCAGCCATTTTTTTCAAATAGATATCCAGAGCTCACTCTGAGTCAAGAACATGAGGAGAATATAACAGCTCAGGTTGTTATGTTTCTCAAAGGGACCCCAGGTTAGTTTTAAATCTACTGGTAGCGATGCCTTCTGGACCCAGTTTCCCCACCAGAAATCACTACTTCAGTCCCCATGAAAATGCTTTACTTTCATGCCTATGAAAACGTGCCTATCAACGTTGACATGAGAGGGGAAAAAAACTAACAAACAACTACAACAAAACAAGAAATGCGGCTCTTAAAGAGAAAACCACAGACCCCAAATGGAGTCACGTCTGCTGAAGCCCATGGCACCGAACCTGAACTTTATACCTAACCTACCTGCACTTTCAGCCTGCTCCAGGAATGTGATGTTAATTGCTCCATCCAAATTCTCTGGTCAGTACCAATGAGGTGACCTGTCAGGTGGGCCCCTCCATCCCTCCCAAGAGAAAGTAAGGCAGTCAGCCTGAGCAGACCACCCCCCACTGCCGCCCTGAGTGCCCCCAAAAGGTAACATCACCTGAAATAACCCTTCCTGTTCTTTTGCTGATAATATTATTGCCCCACCCAGTTTCTGCCCATAGAAACCTTCCGTACAGTACAGCTTTTCAGGGCTTCCCATTACTTGCTAGATGCAATGCCGTCTGATTCACAAATCTATAAAGCCAAGTATATTTCAATTTCAATTGAAGTTTTGTTCTTTGTTTAAGCCTTTCTGAAAAGATTTTATTTCCTTATTTTTAGAGAGGGGGAAGGGAGGGGGAAAGGGAGGGAGAGGAACACCCACGCACAAACATCAATCTGTTGCTTTCCCCATGCCCCTAGCCTGGGACCTCACCCAGGTGTGTGCCCTGGCCAGGAGTCCAATTGGCTGTCCTTTTGCTTTGCAGGACGATACCCAACCCACTGAGCCATACCAATCAGGGCAGAATTGTTGTTCTTTGGTACAATCTGTGGCGGATATTGCACTCAGAGACAGTGAAGGGCTTTTGAGGTTGAGTGGAGACGTTTCAGGGCTGCAGAGAGGATGTAATTACAGAGGTCCCATGGCGTTTTCCCGAAACTGGTTTCACAGAACTGTATGTAGTAGGAGGGGCCTGTGTTCTCCGCAGTAACTATGAGTGCTCCTTGTCTGAAGAGGTGCTGGCTTATATCGCATCGTCAAAGAGCGCAGTCACTATTTCCCTAAACGAGTCCCTAAAAAACCATGGTTATAATAGGGCATCTAGGGAGGTTAGGGGGGAAAAAGTGTGACTCTGGCAATGAAGTTATGTAACCAGCAAAGAAAAAAAAAGCCTGGCAGCTTATAAAGATTTTCTGTTTTTCTTTCTTAGAGGAGGCTCCATGTAGTCCAAGTGTAAGAAGAGGCATCTCAAATTGACAATGCAGGATTAGGTTGTTTTAAAATGTGATATAACCACTTGCACTCCTTGTTGGCCTCAGAGTTCTTTTCTGAATTTTGAATCATTGTGATGTTTGGGAGCCTCTTGGCATAAAAAAGCTGTCCCAGTGGCCCCGTTGGTGTGTGTTCCAGTAGGAATGAGGGAGACGTAGCCAGCCTCGTCAGCCACGGCTCCACGGGAATGGGAAATCCAAGTTTGTGAGTCCCCATTTCCTGTGGAAACGTGATGCAGTGTTCCTGATGGGAAACATGGATTTCTGCACTAACTGGATCTTCCATAAAGATTTCAATTCAGGATGAAGAGAGTGGAGAGCTTGTGTCAAGTTAAATTTTGCATATTCTAATTGAAGCTTTGGACTAGATTTTTCGATGTAACTCTGTGAGCAGGCTACACAGCAGACATCGAGTGCATTATTTTTACTATCAAGAAGCAAAACTGGGGGATTGAAATTTTAAGAGTGGAAGATTATTTGGACCACCATGAACACTATACAGCAACAAAATTTCCAATTCTATGTCTTCCAAGGTATTTGGGGAAGTAGCTGTTGAAGTTATACAGAAATCTACCACGTTCTTAAGCCCACCTTGGAGCTGAGGTTGAATACCTATTTTTCACAATACCTGGGTTTCGTTAAGGAATATAAAATGAAGGGTAATAAGGCCCAAACATTTTCTTTTTAAAGATGAACCCAGTGGAAAGCAAAGAAAACCACTTACCCACATGCCATCTCTTTCTCTTGCTGCCCAAAGTGGGAAGGGGCCGAGGGGGACACAGAGAAGGAATCACAAGAGGTGGAGTTGTTCTTTTCGTCACTTCGTGAATGCTATCGTTTAGTGAACGAAAACAGTATCTCCAGAACACCCTTATTCTCCTTTTAAAATTGTCCCTTGTGCCAATTTTGAAATGTCCCAAAGTCAGTTGAGCCTTTCAGACTGAGGAGAGACATAACACTGATTTGGCAATTTGACAGCCAAACTGGTAGGTATCCAGGCTTGAACATTCCTGTCGATTGCCATTAGCAATCTCCTTGCTTTACTAAGTATTTAATTAATTAACTTCTCTGTATCCTTTGGCACATATTGTAGACTAGTGACCTGAAACCTTGACACAAAAGTCCCATAAAATATTATGCTTTAGTAACTTCCTAGTTAAAATTTTATTCCATTTTCTTTACAGGGGCCAAGGTACAGTTTTGCCATTTGATTGTGAAAAGTCTAGATTTGATAAAGTACCAGGGATGATTTTTAACATAATACACCCCGAACTTGTGGCCAATTTGTAAACGTATCAAATACACAGAAAGCAGAGGCAGCTAGTGATTCTTATAATGACATAAAAGCAAATCATTGATTCCTGGAGGTGGACCAACGTATGAGAGTGGCTTTTTTTTAAGTTTCCTCTTCAAGATACAGACACTCGTAATAGAATTTCTGATGTGCATAACCATGAATGCTTGCCTACATATTTTAAAAATAAAGCCAAGTGACAAAGAGGAAAAGTTCATGGGCATTGTCCTTCACTGAGCTACTTTTAAAATTTTTCTTGTTCTGCTTTTTTATCATTAAATATGACAAGATGGAAACCTTTCAGAAAACAGAATTCCTTCTTCACTCCACACTGTCCTTATCATTGTATTCTTCTAGCACACTGAATATATAGGAATACATACATGTGTGTATGTATTTCATGTTCAGATGGCCCGGGAAAGCATAGGATAACATATGATTTATTCCGCCATGGCACACGGCACAAGGCAAATTGAAACTATCATTTAAAACAAGCCAGTTCACTTCTGCCCTTTCCGACGAGTCTATCATTTGCATGAGGTATTTCTAAAAGATCCACAACATTATTAAAATACAGGATTTGGTTCTTTCAGCCAACATTCGTACACCCCATCCAACCTGGGCAAATCATGGCACTTTAATGAAACACTCAGTCTTGAGAGCGCTAACCTCGACCCCAAGCAAAGCTATGATACGTGCATTTACCTTCTACTTTGAAGATAGTGAAGTGCGGTCGGCAGTGGAAAGAGCCCAGGGCGTTGCCCGCGCAGTTCATCCACAGACCCTGGTAAACCCAAGTGGCAGTTATCACTGACGATGCTCGAGTGGTTACCTTCCACTCATTGGACGCGGTGGCGGCGACAAGGGCTCCGAACCCGCCGACACCAAACACCAGAGCGGAGATCTGAGCCCGGTCCATGGTGTTCCGCCTTCGCAGGGACATCGTCCAGGCAGCACACGGTGGTGGTCTGGGCGCGCGGTGGCCAAGTAACCCTTGGGCCCGTGTTGCACCCGGTCAATGCGGGCAGGTCAGCGTCTGTCATGCTCGGAGGGCCTGAGGGAGCCCCAGCATTTAGGAGCAGGTCTGATTACCGATGGCATTTCAAAGATAGGCTCAGGAAGACCATTCTAATGTCCTACAGGGATATTTTACTAAAATTTTGTGGTTGGATTTTAAAGATTTTCATTTCCACAGATTCCCCCCCCCCTGGAACCATAGTTAATGCTTAATTTTCTGTTAACCTGAAGCTTTACTAACCAGGCGACTACTAGATATTACAAAGTACAAATTATACAGTAACTTGAAGGCTTTTTTGACCAATTGCTGTACTCGTGCACGCTTCTGATTCTATATGAATGGAATCGTTGTGGGTATTCCATCGCCTCTATTTTCCGCACAGTATTATGTTTGTAAGATCTACCTCTGTTCAGGAATATAGCTGCTGTTCATTGTATATCACAGCTGCATGTAACATTTTATTAAGTGAATATACTCCAGCTTACCCCTTTTCCTGGAGAGGGACATTTATGTTGCCCCCTGCCCCGCCCATAGCATCGGGAACAGCTACAAACATGCCCATAAATTTCTCCTTGTGCACCTGTGCAAGCGTTTCTCCAAGGTGTGTCCTGGAAACAGAACTGCTGGGGTGGAGGAAACACCTCCAACTTTATGGGTCCTTCTGAACGGCTTTACTGAGCAGTGTGGCAGCTACCTCCCACTCTCAGTGGGGGGCGGGTCCTCCTCTCCCTGCCTCATAGTCCTTGGTACCCTGGTGTCTGAAGAATCTTTGTTTCTTTCGGCCTCTCTGATAGATGTAAAGGCAGCCCACTGTGACCATTAATTTGTATTTTTCTGATTGTTAATGGGGTTGAGCATCTTTTCATGTGTTTATTGGCTAGTGTTTTCACCTGATGGTGATGGAGGTGGTGAAATTGTACTTTTTAATGGTGTCCACGGCAATCCCTGATTTGAGGTGGGGACAACTTTGTGTATAAAGACTTTTGTAGCTTTTGCTCATTTTATCCATTGAGTTTTTGACTTTTTATCATTTAAATTAGTCATCCTTATATTCTGGATAGTAATCTTTTGTTGATGATATACGTTGCAAATATTTCCCCGTAGTTTGTGGTCTGTCTTTATGTGGTCATTTGATAAAGTGTCTTAATTAATGTTAACGCAGTCCAATTTATCAAGCTTTTACTAAATGATTTGTGCTTTTGTGATCTAGATGAAGAAATCTTCTTTCAGGTAAAATAAACACATTGCCCTTTACTCTATTTCCAAGTTTTCATTTAAGTTCTAAATTATCCAGAATTACATTGTGTGTTTTATAATTTGGTATCATTTTATTTTTTTAATGTAGACACCCTTTAAATTTTTTTTTTACCAAATAGTCCCTGGACTCCCTTTTAACCAGCAGTGGTATTTCTGTCGTACCAGATGTCAGTGTCTTCATGGGTCTGGTGTTGGATTCTCCGCTCTGTTCCACCTGCCTGCTTATCTGTTCCCATGACAGTACAAATTTCTTAATTACTCTAATTCTGTAACTACATCTTGAGATCTTGTTGATGCCCCTTACCATGCTCTTCTTTTTTCAGGAATGTCTGGGAAAAACTTTAAAGCTATTTGTTGTTCCTTATATATTTAGAATACGCTTATCAAGTTACGCCCATACGTATTTAATTGGTATGTTTGTTGGAATTGTATCTATTGTTCGATTTGAGGAAAATGAACAACTTTATGAAACTAAGTCTTCTTGCTCATCAACATTGTCTATCTCCTCATTTATTTAGCCATTTTTAATGTTTTCCACTTAAGTCATATGCTTTAATCCAGGAAGGTCTTGTTACATTTTTTTACTAGATTCTTTTTTTTAAAAATCATTTATTCTTTATTTTTTTATGAGGGAAAGGGAGGGAGAAAGAGAGGGAGAGAAACATCGATGTACAAGAGAAGCATCAGTTGGTTGCTTCCTGTGTGCCCTGGATCACCAGAGACTTGGCCCGAAACCCAGGCAGGTGCCCTGACCTGCAGCAGAACTGGCCACCTTTCGGTTTGTAGGACAATGCTCAACCCACCGAGCCATGCCAGTTAGGGCAGATTTATCCTTAAAGATAAGGCTCATTCTAACATCTATTTTATCTAACATGTCATTTTCCCCCATTTTTTCTTATATGTATATTTGTTTTTTGGTTAAATTTTTTGAGCTAAATTTTTTTCACATTTTAATTTTGACTATGAAATTGGAAGTTATAAATTATTTGTATTGTTTAACGGTTAATGTAGAAATTTTAATGTATATTTAACTTAATATATTCAGTTAATCACTGTCTTTATTCTCCTAGATAATGCAAGAACCTTAAGGAGTTTTAACATTAATAACTCTTCTTCTGGTCTGTGTTATTACTTTATTTCTATGTTGTTTGCTTTTTATAGCCCCACAGATTGGATTTTTGCTCCACAAATAGCTCCACACATTATTATTACTGAACCCCAACCACTGTTTACCGTATTTTGCCATGTAAATGTGCACTTTTTTTGGTCCACATTTTTGAGGACAGTTATAAAGCTATACAATGTACGTGGGTGGTACTAATTTGTTCCCGGTACATAAAATTTCTTGTACCATCGTATGTTCAAAAATACATGCTAAAATTTTTTATAATGCAAAAAACAAGCATCTAAAAATACATACATACATACATACATAATTGAATTAAAAATTAGAATGAAGTTTTTTCCCCCTGAAAGTTTGGGCCAAAAACATGGGTATGCATTATGCATGGCAAAATATGGTACTTTTTCCCCTTGCTTCTCCGCTTTGCTTCTCAACCCTTCCTTGTGAGGTTATTTTCTTCTTAAAGCCTATCTTTGAGAAGTTTCTCTAGTGAGGAGCTGACAGCAGTTACGTTTGTTTTTGTGCAGACACGATGCTTACTCTGTGCTTGCTTCCAGTGGATAATTTTGCTGAGCATGCAGCTACGAGGGGACCTTGGTTGTGATTCAACGCTCTGGAGACGCAACTTCCTTTCACCTGACTTCCTTTGTTGCCCCTGAGAAATCAAGAGTCCGAGCTGTCTTTTCTTTGCAGGTTAAACCTGTGTTTTCTCTCTGGCTAGCGTTCAGATTCTTTTTGCCTTTGGTTTGGCAGTTTCACTGTGATTTTCTAAGTGTGGGGTTTTTTTTTTCACTCTTCTTTGTGATTTACTGAAGTTCTTAGAACCGATGATTCTTTGCTTTCATCACTTTTGGGACACTCCGAGTCCCTTCCTCCCCAGATACCACCTCGGGGTGTGTATGGTCTTCTTACTTCCTGTAGCTCAGATGGGATCAGTTTTTCAGTATGTCCTCTGTGTCAGCCTCTCTTTAATATATTGTATCTCAATCTCTGCTGCATTCTGGGAGTTTTCTGAGCTGATAGTCTAATTGATTAATTTTCCCTCTAATTATGTGTAATTTGCTGTTACCCCATGCAGGGTTTCTAACTTCTATTACTATCCTTTAAAAAAAATTTCTGAGGTGTCATTTTATTCTTTTCAAATCTTTTTTCTAATGCCTTGTTCTTTACTCATCATTCAAATGCCCTGTTTTATTTTTTAAGCATCAAAGATACTTATTTTTGTGTTCTGTCTCTCATTATTCTAAGATCTGTAGCATTTGCAGGTTGGGTTTATTATTATTTTTTCCTACTGACTTTCTTACTCATGGGGGTTTGTTCAAATGTGATTGTACGCTCATGTTCCTTGCAGCTTTCTCTGTGGAAATGTTTTGTGGCCTGAGTTGAATATTTGTTCCCACAGATAGAATTTATATTTGCTTTGGCTCCTTGTTTAAGGGAGCTGTCAACCTAGGAAATGTTTGAACAAACTCTCAGCTTTTTCTAGACATCCAGCAAGTGTGAATTCTGGCCCTGCACCTGAGTGGATGTCGGCTCGTAGTTAGGAATTCTCAAGTGACTTCCTGTTGTCCTTCTACTCAGATCCAAGAGTTAGACAGGATCTTCCCTCCCCATGACTCAGGGGGAAAGTGACGGTGATGACAGGGATGGACAGTGATGATGATGGAGGTGGTGAAGCTGTACTTTTTAATTGCGCCCACGGCAATCATTGATTTGAGGTGGGGACAACTTTGTGCAGGGTTCTCTGACCAGTCTGCAATCTTGCCTGTTCCTAGGGCTGGTACACTGTGCCACAGCCCACTGGGAATGGAGCTCCGGAGAACCAGAGACCCTTCTGGGCAGTCACTGGCATCAGAGCTGGCTTACCTTTCTGTCTTTGTGTTTTCTCCTTATTTTTTTAGCCTCAAAAGATTTTCCATTGCTTTCTTATATATTTAAAATTACTTTTCAAATATTGTTATTGTTATTATTATTCCTAGAAAAATGAGGACACTGACCTTAAATCCTTTCGGTTTGCCCAGACCATGCGGGTTTGGGCATTGAGTGCACTGCCCCCATGCATTTCCTCACTGTGATGGGGGTGGGGGCCGGGGGAGAATTCCAAGTTTTCAGCCTTTGTGGTAGTGAGGGAGGAGGGTAGAGGAAAATGGTTGAGTTCCTATTTTTCACAATCAAACGATAATCTCCTGTCACAGGCCCAGCAAGTTTCCTGTTTCTACTCTCACTTCCCCTCATACTATCTACCACCTGTCGGCCAGAAGTGAATTGTTGGAGACGAGTCTGCCGATTGCCCCGAAGAGGGCGCAGCAGGGCACGATTTGGACCTGGTGTCCTCTGAACCATTCAGCAGATACCAGCAGGGGGCGCGCTCCAAGTTACTCTGCCTACGGTCTGCAGGCAGAATTTCCCTTCCCTGAACCCCTGCATCCCTGAAGTTTTAGCACCTCGCTCCTTCCGGCTAACATGTCTGTGTACTTTTTCTTCTCCC
The DNA here is from genome assembly GCA_004024845.1 of Tonatia bakeri. Taxonomy (NCBI): domain Eukaryota; kingdom Metazoa; phylum Chordata; class Mammalia; order Chiroptera; family Phyllostomidae; genus Tonatia; species Tonatia bakeri. Next base: position 80,729 of record PVIA01007061.1, read on the forward strand.
TCCCTCCCTCCCTCCCTCTGTCTGTCTCTCTCCTTCTTCCCGTCTTTCCTCCCTGTTCTTTTCTTGCTTTCATTTCTGACTTTAGATGCAGGCTGAGTTCATCATACACTTCAGTTCATGGTGCAAGATCCTCTTTGCACTGTGTGAAGCTCTCTCTCGTTTAATTTATTCTTTTTTTACCGCCAGTCTCCATTTCTGTTTCCCTCTCTTCCATAAACCAACAACTGTTCTCTGGTATTCACGGTACCTTCTGTTGTTTTCTTTTTAAAAATGTACATGTTTGTTTGCTGTGCAGGTTTTATTAATTTATAAAAATGATGTATCTCCTTATTGCTTTTTCTTGATGCTACCCTTTTAAGACTCCTCTAAGTTGCTCAGGGCGCATTCAGTGATTCTAACGCATTGCTTCCAGCAGTCCCAGAGCACCCGTGAAGAGCATCCACCGCGCCGTCCCCCAAGGGACATGCATTTGCCTCTCACGCCCCCTGCCTCAGCAACATCCCAACGAACACCCGGTGTTTGCTCTCTAATGGACTTGTGCGCATGCCTGTGGGTGCAGACCCAGGAAATGAGTGACGGGGTCGTGGAGTCTGCATTCCCAGCGCTCAGTTCACCAAAGTGCCGCCACGGTGCTCCCCACAGGCGGCGCTGACCTGTGCTCCCAGCACAGAGCCCGGGGTCCTGCACGTCCTCACCTCCCCGCCAGCACCGAGCATTGCCAGCTCCCACATCTCCATCGGGTCGGACTAGTAAGTGTAGGGTAATATCATTGCTTTGATTTGCCCTTAGACAAAAACTCAAATTTGAGCATCTCTCTACATGCCTGTTAACCTTTTAGTTTTTCCACTTCTGACTTTGCCCCTTTTGCATTTGGGATTCCTTATTGATTTTCAGGCATTCTTTGTATATTGTAGATATTAGCGCTCTGTCTGTTGCACGCATTTCAAATACCTTCTCCCAGCCTGGCATCTGTTGATTTGCCTAGGGTATCTTTGTGAAACAGGCACATTTAACTTTAATGCAGTCCAATCCCTCAGCCTTGTGTGCTTCTCAAGTTCTGCTCACGAAGTCCCTACAGGACCAAGATGTCTTCCTGTACTTCCCTTTACAGCCCATAACCCCCTGTTCACAGGTCTGAAAAACAGTAATCCTCATGGTCAAGAAACTCAAGTTCAACATCCCCACAGGGCTCCTTGGTGGCCCGCATGTCCCCGCCCTCCTTTTTAAGAGCTGATTTTGGGGTTCATGGATCAGAGGTGCATTTGTCATGAAGAGTGAGAAGCTTAAGCTTCACAGCCCTGCATTTGCACACACTCATGCAGTCCTGAGAACATCTGGGAGTTCCAGGTGGGGAAAGGAGGGCAGATGGCCAGCATTTCCAAGTGAGCACATCCAGTAAACTGCAGGAAGAGGCCACACAAGAAAGGGACCTGAATCTCTGTTGTGCTGTGATTTCCTTTCTCATTTTAAGCAAATACTCACTTTCCCACCAAATTTTGGATTTCTCCAGGAGAGCCCTCCAAGCTCTGTAAACCTTGATTCAACCCTGAGTGGACCTTTATTCTCCCACATACATTTTAGAGCAAGTTTCTTGGTTCTTTACATCATAGTGCGATACAATGTCTGCATTTTTAGGCATCAATAATCTAAGGAAAGGACACTGTGCAGATGGAGAGGAGGCACATCTCTAGACATACGCTTACATTCATAGGCCTTGAATTACCTTTAAAAAGTATTCTATCGATTATACTTGGACTTAGGTAAAAGTTAATCTCTTAAAACCTGTGGGCGAGGTATCACAGACATCAGGTCCTCTTGAGTAAAGAAGTCAGACTGAGGAACAGTGAGTTGTTGACACGGACACCTGAGAGGGGTGAAGAGGTATTTCCCACGTTCCCCCACCTCCCTTAGAGAAGATTTTTGTCGTGAACAATACCTGTATGACCTGTTCACGGCCACCAAGAGGTGTCTAAGAGCAGGAGGTATCACTGCCCTGCATCTGTTTCTCCGACGTTACACTAATGTAACCTCAGCCATGGTTATGGTTTTACTGCAGGAAATAAGGAAGCCTATGGCCCTGCCAAATGTGTTTTCGCTTTGGCACACTCATATTAAAGTGGCTTTCAAAGCAAATATAATGGACTCATTCTAGGCTGTAAATGGAATAGAGTTCTCCTAACCCAATCAGTGCTGGGATAAATGAACAAAGCAACCCAATCCAGGACCACAGGGGCATAAAAAAAAGTGCTGTTGAATTATTTGTTACTTAATAAATAATATGACGCATGATACTACCCACGAAGCAAAAACTAGAACGTTCAGATTTATGGATTTGAACTGGATTTTCCAGAAAGACATTGGGTTCTCCCAGTTCTTGCTCTTACTGAAGTTGGTCCATTGCCACCACAAGTGGTGAGTCAAATTGTTTGATTTGGCTGGCACCCAGGATGGAAGGGCGCATGCCTTACAAACCAATACAGTTCGGAGCAGTTGTTCCAGGCACTCTTGTTTGCCATCAAGTCAGGCAAGACCCTTCCTTAGGTCCAGACAAGTGGGAGCTGAGCTGGTTCTCTTGATGTTGGATGTTGCCCAGACCCGCCCCAAGACGCCCAGTAAGGGAGACTCTTCCAGGGGAGCCTGGAGCTCAGCTGACCTTCAGACTTCAACCCAAAAAGCAGAGTTAACACGATTGCCCTCCGATCGCCCTCCGCCACAGAGGAGGCTGACACCACCCCAGCCCTGGCCTCATCTTCGGCTCCTAACTGAGCGGCAGTGCGGAGATCAAACGCAGCCAGGAGGATTGTGGGTCAAACAGGCCTAAACTCTCTGAACGGTCCTTTTGCTGTGCACGGTTTCTTATCCTCGCTGTGAAACGTAACACACATACGGCAGAGTGTCTACAGCGGGGTGTCCCCGTTGTGACATGCAACACGCTGACTCCGGGAAGGCAGCGGTCCTCACTGCAAGAACCACGTCCCTGGCCCGCCCCTGTGCATTTAGCGCTTGCCTCCTAATTCCAAGTTTATTTCCAAATTGTTCTTCCTCGTGGACATCAGTGATCCAGCCCAGCTGTCTCCTCCTGTCATCTTCTATATGGGTCTGGGATTAACTGCTTTTTTTCTTCCTCTCACTCCCAACCTTTCCCCCTCTTTATTGTCCTTGGTTCACACATCACTCATTGCGCCTTCCCTGCGAGGACAGATCCTGCAAGCATCGCCACCCACCGTCTCCAGAATTTCTGCATCTGCTCAAGCCGAAACTCTGCACCCAGTCGTCGGTACCCTGCCTCACCCTCCAGCCTCTGGCAACCACCACTCCCCCTTCTGTCTCAAGGGAGCCACGCCAGGAGCCTCACAGAAGTGAAAATACGGTGCATTTGTCCTTTCGTGTCTGGCTTATTTCACATAGCGCCTCCTACAGCATCCTCCAAGCTCATCCGTGTTGCAGCATGGACCTGAGTTTCTCTCCATTTTTAAGGCTGAATACTATTTTGCTGGGTGGCTGTATTGCCTGTTGTTTGTCCATCCATCTCTGAATGGAGGGGGTGGTGGTGGAGATATCTACTGAGGCTCCTGCTTTCAACTCGTATGAGTCTTTACCTAGAAGTGGAATTGCTGATCCTATGGTAGTTCCATGTTTAATTTTTTGAGGATAGTTTTAGCTTTTTCACTAAAGTGTGGGTCTGCTCTTAGAAGATGAGCCTCAGTGTGCCGTTGGTGGGGTTTTCGCACACCGAGCACCATGTAGCCGGAACGTGACCAGCACCCCCGAGCACCACCCACCAGGTTCTCCAAGGTGCTACCCCGCACCCTTAGTCCCCACCCTCCTGATGTTTAATGACACAGAGCAGTTTCCTTAGCAAAACTACTTCCATTCTGTAAAGTGGGGACGCAAAGACAAGCGTCTCTGTGGTGTGGAGATGATTCACGTATCCAGCCAGCAGAGTGCCTACCGGGTACACGAGGCCAGGAAAAATAAAATCCCCCGTGGGGTAGTATCTACCTTCACATTGGGCCCCATCTGTAGGGCTGGTATTTCCGAGACACTGCATGGCCCCCCTGGGCTGCATGGGGGGGCTTCAGAGCTGCTCTCTGGTTGGACCCGAGCAGACACTTCCCCCAGGAAGACGTACAAAGAACCATCAGATCTGTGAAAAGAGGTTCAGCTTCACCAGCGATTAGGGAAATGTAAATCAAAACTACAGTGAGAGACCACCTCATAGTGCTGGAATGGCTGTTATCAACAAGACAGGTCATCACAGGTGCTGGAGAACAAGGAACCCTCATTCCCTGCTGCTGGGAATGTAAACTGGTATGGCCACTGTGGAAAACAGTATAGAGTTTCCTAAAAAAATTTAATAATAGGGTTACCCTATGATCCAGAATCCATGCCCACTTCTGGGTATCTACCAGAGAAATTTGAAAGCATTTATTCCCCAAGACAGAAGCACTTCTGTGTTCATCGGGGCATCATTCACGGCGCCAGGACATGGAGACAACGGAAGTGTCCTTTGACCGAGGACTGGATGACGACGCTGTGGTGCATAGACACACGACAGGACACTGCTCAGCCATGGGGAAAGATGAAGTGCGGCCATGTGTGACAACATGGATGGATCTTGAGGATGTCATGCCACGTGAAATATGTCAACAGAAAAAGTTAAGAACCACGTGATTTCACTCCTATTAGGGACATAAAACTGAAAGCAATAAATGAACAAACAAGAAAAACAAACAAAAACCCATAGACACACACAGCTGTGTGGGGGTTACCGGAGGGAAGGGAGGTGGGGGAGGTAAGGGCAAAGGGGGTCAAATATGTGGTGATGGAAGGAAACTTGACTTTGGGTGGTGGACACACAGTGCCATACACAGATGATGCATCATAGACTTGTCCACTTGAAACCTCTGTGATCTTACTAACCAATGTCACCCCAATACATTTAATTCATTTTTTTTTTAAAAGACCTGCTACCTGGGAGACTCCTCCCTCTTTCAAATGCAGCCTAACAGTTGTCAGTCAACAACTATTCACAACCTGGCAGCGGCAGGGGAGGGGGGCAGGTGCTGTACCTTTTTTATCTGCTGACTCGGAGGCCCAGGACATTTTCTCTTATAACACGGGGCAGGTGTGCAGCAGGACACCCTGGGTCCAGGCTGTGCCTGAGGTTGTGGTTGTTGCCTCTTTTAGGTCCCTCACCTAACTAGGACCATCTTTTCCTTACCCTCCCCTCCCTCCTCTTCCTGTTGGTGGTCCCTGACTTCTCTGCCTGCTCTTCACCCCCCCCCCCCCGAGCTGCTCTCAAGAGGGGGCTGCTGTGGTCAGTGTGGATTTCTGGCCGTGTGTGTGCCCCCCGGGGATGAATGTCTTTCAGCTTGGTGAGTAATGGCTTAAAGCCGCCCCCTGCTTCCCTCCATCACTCTAGACAAAAAGTGCCTGGCTTAGCAAATGCAGCTTTGAGATGGTCCCTGAGCATCTTCCCCATAGGAAGTTACTTGGATGTGATGTCAGCCTCTAAGAGCTTTGTACTTCAGAAAAGGGCTGCTGTCACGATACTTCATCCAAGCATTGGTCCTTCTTCTGTGTCTTTGAATAACACTGGAAACGAGGCATCTGTGCCTCACTAGTAACAAAATGCTCCTTGCACCCCACTCTCATTCCAGCCATCCTCCCCTCTTCTATTTCTATGGGCACGTGCGCTTGTTGTTCCCGCCGTGGGTCAGTTAAAATAGAACCATGAAAAGCAATTTTTAAAAGTAAAATAGAAACATGAATTTCTTTAACGTTATTCTGTTTCAACAAAGGCAAACAAGACAAAACAGAGCTTTCTTGTCATCCCCAATAAAGCACTAATATAGACTAAACAGATATAAGGTGGACCCCTAGCATTGCCTAGTTTGGCCACGTGATGGCGCCATGCACCAGTAAAACACTACGGCTGCCGCGGAGTCGGCTGTTCTGCAAGCTTGGGTGGGCCGCAGAGAAGCGACTGAGAAATGCCAGGAACATGCTGAGCCCAGGGAAGTGCGTGAAGGCTGAGAGCAGGGAGGAAATGTGGAGTAGCGGTTAAGAATGTAGACTTTTTGGATCGAATGGCTTGCTTTCCAGTTCCAGTTCTAGCACCTTTCCAGCCCCAGGACCTTGGGCACCTCAAGCTTTAGCTTTCTTACGGAGAAAGTGCAAGGACTTGCTTAGGGTAGTTCTTCACGTGGGAAATCAGAGGAGGATGCTGTCTAGCCCCGGGCGCAGCCCCCTGCACTGACCAAGCACACAGTGCCCATCTGGGGGCCGAGAGCATGGTAGAAACTCAAGGCTATATTACATTTTTGTCTTTTTAATGGGGAAACACCAGTGAGAGTACACAAAAGACTTTTCAAGTCAGTTATCTCTATTATTTTTCATTTTGTATAAAAGGGAAACGAAAGCTCAATTCGTCAAGTTGATCAATCCATAGCCAGTTCTTAAAGCCTCTGAAATGTATCCCCACCCCTGTTCTCTCTCCCTCTCTCTCTCTCTCTCTCTCTCTGCCCCTCCCTCAGTCAGCTACACCACTAGAAAGAATACTGCCAAGGTGAGGTGTTCCTTCCCCAGGAAGAGCCCCAAATTGCTGAAGACCGGGTTTTTCTGCCCTCTCCGCGGTGGAACTGCCACACTGGTTAATCTCTTACTAAAGAAAATGGGGAGTTAGTTGCTCAAGGGTTGTTGTTTCAGGTTATCAACCTAATGGCTTATTTATTATGAAGAAGAGGGAGGCAAAGAAGAATGAAAAGAAAGTGCATGAGTCATACCTGGCATGACCCCACTTTTCTTCCTACTTTCTCTTTTTAAATTTTTTATTTATTTTAATGATTGTTCAAGTACAGTTTTCTCCCCTTTACTCCCAATCAAGCCCACCCACCCCCCTCCCATCTTCCCTCCCATTACCACCCTCCCCGTAGTTTTTATCCATGTGTCTTTCAACTTTGTTCCTGCAAACCCTTACCCTTTTCCCCTGAAACTCCCTCTTCTCTCTCCTCTGGTCACTTTCTGCCTGTCCTCTAATGCAGTGTCTTTGACTATATTTTGCTTGTTTCTTTGTTTTGTTGTTTAGGTTCCTGTTAAAGGTGAGATCATATGGTATTTGTTTTTCACTGCCTGGCTTATTTCGCTTAGCATAATGCTCTCCAGTTGCATCCATGATGTTGCAAAGGGTAGGAGCAATGATGACTTCTTTCTTTCTGCTGCATAGAATTCCACTGTGTAAATGTACCATAGTTTTTTGATCCATTCATTTACTGATGGGCATCTAGGTTGCTTCCAGCACTTAGCTATTGTAAACTGTGCTGCTATGACCATTGGGGTACAGAGGTTCTTTTGGACTGGTGTTTTAGGATCCTTAGGATATAGTCCCAGCAGTGGAATTGCTGGGTCGAAAGGCAGATTCATTTTTAATTTTCTGAGGAAGTTCCATACTGTTTTCCACAGTGGTTGTACCAGTCTGCAGTCCCACCAACAGTGCACTAGTGTCCCCTTTCCTCCACAACCTCTCCAACACTTGTTGTTTGTTGTTTTGCTTATGATGGCCATTCTGACTGGTGTGAAGTGGTACCTCATTGTGGTTTTAATCTGCATCTCTCTGATAGCTAGTGATATTGAACATCATTTCATGTGATTTTGGATCTTCTGTATGTCCTCCTTGGAGAAGTGTGTGTTCAAGTCCTTTGCCCATTTTTT